>MU225430.1:2242315-2257740 GCA_018584345.1 Thuja plicata
GCATATCATTTCATAGTTTAAATCTATCATCTTGAAGAAGATTTTAGACTAGTTCTTCATACTAGCTCTTGAATCTCTCTTCTTGCATATTAAAATCTTGCATTTACATTGGGGATCATTGCATTTTTGTGTGTTTGAGAGAGCACACCTACATATCTTTATCAAGAACAAATCAAATAAGTAATAATAGGGTGCAATTTACTTATTTTAAGCTCAATCTGATGTTATGATGAAGTCTTTTTGGTTTTTTTGCTCATTCTATGGATTTCTATGTGCTAATCCACTAACTTGTCATGTTTGAGCTTGCTCCCAACAGATTGAAGAATACCTCATACACATTATGAATAAGGATGTGGTAAATGGGGAGCCCACTATTAACCGTAGTAGGGGCCACTGGTTGCAAAAATAGTGAAAAGATCCAAAAGGATAATTTTAACTTAACCATAAGTGGCTAACCATAGGAAAAAGATGGGAATACAAATGCTTAAACCTGACAATGGTTCATTCCTTTAGTTGTTCTCTCTCATCCTAATGATGTTTCAAAAGAGCGTGACTTGAAATTTCAATCCAAAATCTCTTACATTGTTGAATCCAAAAAGAAATTAGTATGATTAGTGTAAATAGTGGAAATTTTATAAAATTAATTAAATGATAGAACCTATTGCCCAATGTGATGTATTTGATGAGGATGAGCACCACTTCGTTTAATTCCTTCAAAAGCTTCTCTTTATTAAACCCTTTTTGGAGATAGGAAATATTCTCACAAAGAAACAAGAATCTTTTGAAATTGTCTTTGTAGTGTCTCTTAGAGCTCTATATGCTTAAATGGTTTTGTCTTAACCTTGCATGAAAAATTTAGTATGAACATATATAAAATGCATTTTTGACATCTGTAAAGTGGCCTAATTAGGAAGCATAGTATAGGAAGATAACCACAACATAGTACTCAAGATAATAAGGATATTTATAATAATTTATATTATTCATTATTATAATGAAACTCCACTTAGAGAAGGCTCTAACATGCAATGTAATTTAATCTAGATTGTTGCTTTTAACTAATGAATTTTTGAGATATTTTATTTATTAAGATTTTATGCACTTTAAGATATACAAAGAGCATGTCCCCATGCGGCTGCTTAGCTTATTTTAGCTAGCAAGTGCTGCTCAAAAATTCTAGGAGCAACAATTTATCCTTTCCGGCTAATTAAAAATTTGCATGGGAACACTCCCACTGCTTAAAATTAAGCATAAATTGCACTTAAGCAGCCGCATGGGGACATGAGCTAAAATTCCCCAAATTTTAGTTGAGATAAAAGATCCAATAATAATTTGCATTGCAACTGTATTTCAAACTCATTTAGAATTTATTAATAAATTTGCAATTTTTTTAATTTGCATTTCTTCTTACATAAGGTCCTCCCAACATACATTATGTTGTGTATTATTTTTTTCAAACGTGTTTCTTCATATTTTTATTTTATGTGAATAAAAGAATGTGTAATTTTTTTAATTTGCATTTCTTCTTACATAAGGTCCTCCCTACATACATTATGTTGTGTATTATTTTTTTCAAACGTGTTTGTTCATGTTTTTGTTTTATGTGAATAAAAAAAAAGTGTGTCATTACTATTAAGTTTAGTTTAGAAAGAATTTCCAAACCACTTTGCTTGCTTTCATAAATAGGTAGTCTCAAAGTCATATGAATGCAGCAACGATTATGCAAAAAAAAATTGGCAAAAGGTATATGCCTATACTTCTATTCAAATAAGAAGATAATTACATAGAGTACCCAGATTTGAAAAAGGGCAGGGAGAACACCAAAAAAAACCTTAAAAATGACTATAAATAAACATACCCTACAAGCATATAAACAACGCTAATCTAACCTTAATAAAAGTGAGGAATTTGGCTGGACCCAAGGAGCTAATTATAGAGAAAAGAGGCATGCGATAGAAACCTGCAAAAAATGCCTCAATAAATTCACACAAAAAACAGCTATGACAAGAGATTTGAAATTCCATACCCACTTTTGAGCATACTACGAAATCATGAGATTTAAAGAGAGCATGGTGCCAACTGTCATTTTTAATGAGATTTAAAGAGAGCATGGTGCCAACTGTCATTTTTAATGAGATGGTGCCAACTGTCATTTTTAATAAATCTGGACGACAATTAAAATTTTTGGAATAGAAAGCGAATCTCCAAAGTACATCCACCATCTCATCTAGCACTTCAAAAGTAGAAACAAACAGGGAAATACAGATGAGAACAAAATATACCTCAAATCACACATTCAAGAGTAGAACTATCAAATAATTCTGGAGATGAGAATAAATCTAAACTACTGCGTGTTCTTGAAGTGGGATGATGATACTTGATGTCATAAAAGACCTGTAAAATATGGTTACTAAAGCAAAGAAAATAATTTGAAGTTGTTCGAATGAAAAAAACCGTGCCAATGAACCAATCACAAAAGATTGGTTCCTAGTCATTCGACGGATAGGACAATTCTTCAACCACATCATCGTAACTACCCTTTTACTTTGAATTTTAAACTGAATTTAACTAAGGTTGGATGAGGGGAAAAAAATCCATTTCAAACATTTGAAAGGCAACACATAGATGTAGTTTTAATTTCCCAACTAACATAAAGAGACTAACTCAAGGATTAGCTTGCCACTTTTGCCAACTCTTCTTCTGATTGTGAATGAGAATTATGAACTTTATCTTCGAGAAACCTTGGGTGATTAAGAAAAGGTTGATGAGAAATAAATTCAGAATTTTTTCAATATTAATAGTAAGATTCATCAAAAAATTGGCTAAAAAATTTTCCTCTCGGTAACAATCTCTATTTTGAAGTTTCAAAATTTTGGGAGCAATCTCCATACTTCCAATAAAATATATTGCAACTATCAACTAATTACTTTCTTGTAAATAACAACTAAGATGATTGTCTAAGGATCCCCTTCTATAGACAAACATGAGACATTGAATTGTAAAGCCAACTAGAGACCCATTAGTAAAGCATAAGATTTCGCTAGCTTTTCCCTGGAAACTGCATCCAAATTTAGTTTCATCCAATAAATATTGGGAGGCAACCAATTTACTTTGGTCTTAGACAATTGGGAAGGGGCATCTCTAATCAAAGTCCATTGAAATGGTAAATAGATGTGGGAGAATTTGGACATGACTTTTGAATCAAAGCTTGAGTATATCGAAGACAAAGATTGCACCCTTAAGGTGTATGCTCTTACATTCTCTGAAATATGGAATTCAACTTGCTCAAGGAGATTTTGAAGTGATAATTTTCATTTACTAAATATTCTCTTATTTCTCTCCCACCATATAATACAAGCTAAAATGATAGGGGAGATTCACCATATACATGAAAAAAAGGAATCCTTGTATAGTAAAGGCCATTGCTCTAACATATCTACATATGTGTTTGGTAAAGGACCATACAAACCCTATTTATCTTGAAGTCACTCCCAACGTGATCGAGAAAATGGGCATTGCAACAACAAACGATTTGTACTCTTAGCATTTTCATGACATAAAATATAAGGTAACACCTGAGATAGCACATGTGATATAATCCTATAATTTAGAGCCAACAATGAGAATACGCCTACCTTGGGTAAGACAACTTGATCCCAACAAAAATAAAAATACTCAAGGTTGGGTTGGGATATTGACATTTCTCAAAGATTGATACCCTATTTTTACTATATACTTACATGATCTACTCTAAGCCCAAATGAGATGACCAAGATCAAATGAATAATGAATAACTCTATGTTTCAAAATGTCTACTAGTTTCTCTTTATGTTCTTGTGAAAATGGAAGAACTTAAAGTACTTCCATATAATAGTATTAGAAGCATCATCCATAAAGAAATAATCCCTCACCTTTACACTCCAAACTTGTTGAAGAACCTATTTGGCATGGAGAAGATTAAAATTACTAGACAATGGAGGATATGTGTTCCAAGATTCTTCCTAGAAAAATGCTTTACCCCCATCATTTATAACCTAATATAGGTAGGGGACTATCAATGCCCTACTTTGGACAAAAAATTTCCACATTGATGATCCTTTTGGGGGATTAAGCATAGTGAAAATGTGTTTAGGATCAACGAAATCCATATATTTTGCCTAGATTATTTGGGCCAACAAAGAGGAAATATTTGAGTATAATTTCCATGCTAACTTAGCACCCAAGATGAGGTTTCTAATAGAATAATTATAAATTCTTGAGGACCCCTTCAATTTTTTATTTGTCGATATTATTCCATGAGATTAATGAATTTTTTGTTTCACATCCATATTACCTTTCCTAGGAAAATTCCCTTGAAGATTGTCTATGTTATCCACAACTCTTGCAAGGGAAGCCAACATAGATCAAGTAAATTTAGTAACTAAAGAGGAAACTATTCTGATAAGAAGAAATATTCATGCCAAAGACAACAACCTAGCTTTCCATGATGAAAACTTTTCAAACATTGAAGATACAACTATAGAGAAATATGAAGGTCTATTAGAACCTTGGAATAAATGTATTCCCAAGTATTTTCAGGATAGAGCATCTGTTAACATGAATTCAGAATAAATGAGAGGGGGGGTGAATCAGTTATCCTCAAGTCTAGATGTGCCCATATAAAACTTTAAATCAACATCAACAACTCAGATCTACTCGATAGTAATAGATAATAAAAGTGTCCAGTTTACTGTACTAATGAAATAAGCTTGTAGAAACTCAACAGTAAAACACAACAATAACATTCTCACATTTTGACACCATGATTTAATGTGGAAATCCAATATGGAAAAAACCACCAGTAACATGCTACCAAAATTTCACTGTTCTAAAGTGATGCCCTGTGAGGAGCCATCCCTGTTAAAGGTTACAAAACACACTGTCAAATGTGACCTGGTTAAAGGATTTAATCACCTTGTTAGGAGTGGCCATGGTAGAAGACTTAGAACATTCCAATATGACTATCACCTTGTTCAAAGGATTTATACACTAACTATTAAGTCAACCTGCTTAAAGGATTTGAACTGTTACAATGGCTAGAAAGTAAAAAGCAGGTGTGATCTGATTCATACAATTTACTTTGCAAATCCAGATCTAGTTTTATCTCTAATGCTAATTCACTGAGTGGCCTCCATTCTCATCTCAAACTTCAGATCTTCTTGGAAATCCGTCAAGCAATCTCTCTCTGCTTCTCTGTTTAGCTTCTGCTTAGGTCTTGCCAATCAGTCAATTAACCATGCAACACTTTGCATTCTCTTCGATACTTTAACAATAACCATAGTAGGTTATGTTATACCTCTTCATCTAGGTCAAATAAATATTTTGTCACTTAATCAAGATCGCATATCTTTGGTTAGGTCATATCAAATAGATCTTTCCATCTTTACATTTAATTTACTTCTCCAATATATTTATTAATTAACCATTGAATCCATGTGCTAATAATGGTTTCCCATGCATTAAATGAATATGGACCAATCTTAATTAATAATGCATATCCGAATAAAATCAATTATCTTGGCCATAGATCTCAAATCTCATCAATAAAAAAATATTGATGCTTGGCATTTCACTGTCTCCCTCGGCATTTCATTGGTGCTCGGTATGATCTTTGCTTTGCTCAACATCACTTTTCGCTTTTCTCAGGAACAAATTTTCTTTGCTTGGCATTGACCTTCCAGTGAACTGTTAGTGTTAGATAAAATATGTATCACTTTGTCAAAGTGCCAAATGATTAAGTACCCAGGTTTATACTTAGAACTCAACAATTTCCTTGGTATTCTTATTATCCCATTCTTTTTCAAATCTTCATCAATCAATGGATAAGGTACTCAAACATACCACAGTAGTCTCACTAGTTAAGGTTTGACATCAATGTCAAAATATCAATTGTCTACATTGTAGCAATCTTTCCAACAATCTCCCTCTTTGGCATTGATTGTAACACTAAACTATAAAACAATAATTTCCAACCAATGTTACCAGACAATCCAAAAAGTGCCTGTGTTCCTGATATCAATAAATCTTCATTAATGTTTTTAGTTTTATTCTGGCTCCCTCTATGTCTATCATCACACTGATATTTTCTTATTCAGCTCCCTCTATCTTTTCTATATCTATTCTTATTGTTTTAGCAATATCTCCCTCTTTGACAACAATGCCAAAGATTGACATCTTTATCATGCAGATTCTTCAGTTCCAATCTTTGTATCATGTTGTTCCTGTCATCTCTGTGTATGACTGATTTACTTTTCTGTTCTAGTTTTCCACTTCAAAATTTTTAGATAGCGTCCTAAAAATGTGACTTACTGTGCATCAATGTGTCAAGTGTTCTGATTAAAACATTTGATGCGACAGTACCATTCAGTACTTAGTTATCCTTAGCTAGGGGAATTACCCCCAGTTTACCTCTTAGATACTCATGAGCTTCCTTGGGTAATGCTTTTGTAAATATGTCTGCCAACTATTTCGTAGTGTTCACATATTCTAGTCTCACTTCCTTCTTCTGTACCAGCTCCCTCAAGTAATGATACTTGATAGCTATATGTTTTGTCTTAGAGTGCATTACAAGATTTTTATAAATATTAATGACACTTGTGTTATCATAATATATGAAAACTGGATCTGTGATCTCCTCTTTCATACCTTTCAGTAGTATCTTCAACCACACAATGTTTGAACAGTTAACTCCTGCTGCCACATACTCGGCTTCAGCTGTAGATTGTGAGGTGCAATTCTTTTTCTTTCTTGTCTAGGAAACTAATATTTTCCCCAAAATAAATTCTCCTCTTGTGATGCTTTTTCTATCATCAACATTACCAGCCTAGTTAGAATCAGTATAGACTCTGAGTTCAAACTTGTCGTTCTTTTTGTAATATAAACCATAGTCTTTTGTGCCTTTCAAATATCTCAATATTCTTTTCACTGCAATAATATGTGTCTCTTTCAGATTAGCAAAAAATTTAGCAACAATTCCAACTGCTAATGCAATATCAGGTCTACTGTGTACAACATATTGTAGCTTACCAATCATTGATCTGTATAGTGTTTGATTTACGTCCTTTGTATCATCATTCTTTGTCAACTTCTATCCAGTAGCCATGGGTGTACTCACTGGTTTTGAGTCTTCCATACCCAAAATTTTTAGTATCTCTTTGATATATTTTTATTGTGTAATATAGATAACATTATTCATTTGATGTATTTGTAGTCTGACAAAGAACTTTATCTCACCAAATATAGACATTTCAAATTTAGTTTGCATCTCTTTTGAAAATGCCTTACATATCATATCTTTTCCACTGAATATGATGTCATCCACAAAAATTTCAGCCAATAAAATTCCTTTACCTTGCTCTATCTTCAAATACAGATTGGTGTTGTCATTGGCCCTTGCAAATCCAATCTTCATCAGATAATTGTGCAATCTTTCATACCATGCTCTTGGTGTTTGCTTCAGTCCGTATAATGCCTTGTGCAGTCTGCAAACCATGTTCCTCTTACTTGGGTCAACAAATCCATCAGCTTGTTCAATATATACTTCTTCTTCTAGTATTCCATTTAGAAATGCAAACTTCACATCCATTTGATAAACTTTAAATCCTTTATAGGATGCATATGCAAGTAGAGTTCTCACACCCTACAATCTTGCAATTGGGGCAAATGTCTCTCCATAGTCAATTCCTTCCTCTTGTGCATAACCCTTGCATACCAGTCTTTCTTTATTCCTTGTGACCTCTCCATGTTCATTCATCTTATTTCTGAATACCCACTTAGTACGAATTACATTTTTAATTTCAGGTCTAGGTACTAGTGTCCATGTCTTGTGATTTTCAATTTGGTCTATCTCTTCATTCATGCCTTGAATCCATTCTTCATTGTCCAAAGCATCTTTTACTATCTTAGGCTCGAAATCAGACAACAAACATGTGTCTTCTCTTAATTTGCCTCTTGTCATGACTGTAGAATCCTTTGATCCTATGATTTGATCAGGTTTATGGTGCCTTCTTACATATTTTCCCAAAGTAGGCTCTTTCTCAGCTTCATTTTGATCGTTCAAGTTTAGTTCAGGGTGAAACTGTGACTCGACATCTCCATCAAATAGCTCGAGAGTCACTTCTTGTTGCCCAACAATGTCATTCTGTATCTCGGCAGGTGCAGACTATTGCTTGGAAACTTCATTTTTAGTTTCATTAGAATTCTCTTCTTCAGGATATGTGAATTATCTGTAACTTTCAGGCTCAACCATGCTTTCAGCTTCATTTCTTTTTGCATATTCATCAATTGTAACATTTTCACTTTCCACAATTTTGTTAGTGTTTGAATTCAAGCATTTGTATGCCTTAATTTTAGTAGAATATCCAAGAAATATGCCTTCTTCTCCTTTAGCATCAAGTTTACCATTTTTGTTATCCTTCAGTATAAAACATTTTCTCCCAAAGACTTTGAAATAACTTACATTAGGTGCATATCCATACCATAGCTTGTAAGGTGTAGAATTTGTACCTTTCTTGACTTGTACTCCGTTCAGGGTATAGACAGTTGTGCTTACAGCTTCTCTCCAATATTTTTGTGCAACATTTTTCTCCATCATTAATGTTCTAGGATAGTCCATGATAGATCGATTTCTCCTTTTATCTATACCATTCTGTGGTGGTGTCTTAGGTGCTGACATCTGTCTTTTTATCCCTCAATCATTGTAGAACCTGTTAAACTCATTAGAAATAAACTCACCTCCTCTATCATATCTCAGACATTTCAGGTTGTTACATGTTTCCTTTCCAACTTTTTCCAAGTACCACTTAAATAACTGAAATGCATAAGATTTTTCTTTGAGAAACATAATAGTCATCATCCTAGAGTAGTCATCTACAAATAGAATAAAATATTTTTCTTCAAAGTAACTTTTCTCACTAATAGGTCCAAAAAGGTCAGTATGAACTAATTCCAAAATATTCTCAGAAGTATGAGTTTTGCTTTTAAAACTAGATTTAGTCATCTTGCCCAACTGACATTGCTTACACATTGCATTCTCAGGATTCTTTAATTTTGGCATCCCTATAACCTTTTGCAATTTACTTATGCTCACCAAGTTATCAAAGTTAACATGACATAGCCTCTTATGCCATAGCCAACCTTCATTGTATTATGCAAACTAACATGTCTCTTTAGCTAAATCTAGATAGAAAAAGTTACCTTTTGTTTTCTCGCCACCTCCAATTGGTTCTCCGTTGGCATCATAGATCTTTGCTTTCCTGTGATAGAATTTAACTCTGTAACTAGAAGTGTTTAGCTATGAAACACTCAACAATTTATACTTAAGATCATCAACCTAGTATACATCATCACATCTAATCTTATTACTTAATTAAACTTATCCTTTCCCTTTGACTCTACAAGGTGTGTCATAACCAAATTTGACATATCCACCTTTGCATTGATCTAATGTTTCAAGTTTGTCCCTATCACTAGTCATGTGATGTGAACAACCACTGTCAATAATCTAATGATCACCTTTACTCATATAAGAAATTAGTGCAGTTTTCTCATCATCATCAGAATCATCCTTCATTGCAACATACACTACTTCTATACCATTTTCATCAGATTTGTCAGATTCACTTTCAGAAGCTTCTTCAGCTATATAGCAGGATTTCTTACCTTTGTCTTTGTAGTCCTTGTACTTTTTGTAGTCTCGGTGATCCTTTTTTTCCTTATACTTGCTATCCCTTCTTTCATGCTTCTCATTCTTGTCAGGGCATCTAGCAACAATATGACCAAATTTGTTACAAGAAAAACAAATAATAGGAAGTTTACCTTTGAAGTTTCCTTTTCCTCTTGCTAGTCTTCTTGCCATAAGTGCCTCAAGCTCTTCAAGATCATCATCTTAGGTGTCGCTATCACTGTCCACACATTTCTTTCCTTTCTTATATTTGCTGATGGCTAACTGTGACTTGAATGCAGTTTCAATAGCTTATGGAGTATAGTTGTAAACAATTGACATCTCAAATGCAGTAAGTTTGCCTACCAGACTTTCCAGAGTTAAGTTGTTATTAGGAGTACATCTCAGTTCTTGAATTGTAGATACTCTAATAGCATAAATAGGAAGAAGTGTTCTCATTACTTTTCTCATGATAGTATCATCATCAATTACTCCCTTATCTCCTCTAATAGCATTTACAACTTCCTTTATCATATCATAGTATTGCACTATATTTTGTCCTTCTTGCATTTTTAAATCATCAAATTTACCTCTCAAGCTTTCAGATTTGGCTCTCAGTACATTCGGATCACCTCCATAGATAGTTGTAAGGCTATCCCACATCTTCTTTGCGCTTGTACAATCTTTGATGTCCTCAAATTCATGATAGTTTAGAGATGATGCAAGTTCCAGCATTTCTTGATTATGTTCATGCTTCTCTCTTAGTTCTATAGAATTCATAGTTCTAGTAGGAGCTACATATTCTATTCCAATATGTCATTTAACAAACTCACCAATACTAGCTAGATGAAGTTTCATCAAACTTTTCCATGCAGGGAAGTTTTCCTTGTTGATCTTTGGTCCATCCCTTTTATACATCTTGATCTTTATCTCCAAGTACCTTCAAACTTTTCAAGAGAACACAACTTTGATACCAATTGTTAATATGAATTCAGAATAACTGAGAGGGGGGTGAATTAGTTATCCTCAAGTCTAGATCTTCCCATATAAAACTTTAAATCAACTTCAACAACTTAGATCTGCTAGGCAGTAATAAATAATAAAAGTGTGTAGTTTACTGTACTAATGAAATAAGCTTGTAGAAACTCAACAGTAAAACACAACAATAACATTCACACATTTTGACACCATGATTTAACATGCAAACCTAATATGGGAAAAACCACCAGTAACATGCTACCAAAATTTTACTCTTCTAAAGTGATGCCCTGTGAGGAGCCAATCCTGTTAAAGGTTACAAAACACACTATCAAATGTGACTTGGTTAAAGGATTTAATCGCCCTCTTAGGAGTGGCCTTGTTAGAGGACTTAGAACATTCCAATCTGAATGTGACCTTGTTCAAAGGATTTATACACTAACTATTAAGTCAACATGGTTAAAGGATTTGAACTGCTACAATGGCTAGAAAGTAAACAATAGGTGTGATCTGATTCATACAAATTACTTTGAAAATCCCAATCTAGTTTCAGCTCTAATGCTAATTTACTGAGTGGCCTCCATTCTCATCTGAAACTTTAGATCTTCTTGGAAATCCGTCAAGCAATCTTTCTCTGCTTCTCTGTTCAGCCTTCTCTGCTTAGGTCTTTCCAATCAGTCAATTAACCATGCAACATTTTGCATTCTCTTCGATACTTTAACAATAACCATAGTAGGTTATGTTATACCTCTTCATCTAGGTCAAATAAATATTTTGCCAGTTAGTCAAGATCACAGATCTTGGGCTAGGTCAGATCCAACAGATCTTTCCATCTTTACATTTAATTTACTTCTCAAATACATTTATTAATTAACCATTGAATCCATGCACTAATAATAGTTTCCCATGCATTAAATGAATATGGACCAATCTTAACTAATAATGCATATCCCAATAAAATTAATTATGTCGGCCCTAGATCTCAAATCTCATCAATAAACAAAATACTAATGCTCGACATTTCATTGTCTCCCTCGGCATTTCACTGGCAGTCGGCATCGTATTTGATTTTCCCGACATCACCTTTCACTTTTCTCGGCATCGACTTTGCTTTGCTCGGCATTGACCTTCCAGTGAATTGTCAGTGTTAGATAAACAATGTATCACTTTGTCAAAGTGCCAAATGATCAAGTACCCTATTTTATACTCATAACTCAACAATTTCCTTGGTCTTCTTGTTATCCCATTCTTTTTCAAATCTTCATCAATCAATGGATAAGGTACTCAAACATACAACAGTAGTCTCACCAGTTAAGCTTTGACATCAATGACAAAATAACAATTGTCTACATTGTAGCAATATTTCCAACAACATCATGTTTAAATCCTAGGAAATGTTGAATGGATATTTTCACTTTTAGTGAAACATTAAAGAAGAAAATTTTATAATATTCATCCAAGGTAGATTTAAGAGTTTGGTCTTTCTTCATTGTGGGATAAACATAGAATATAGTGTCATTTACAAAGAAAGTGTATGTTATGCACACTAAAGTATTAGGAATATATATACCCTACCATAGAGACAATTGATGATGTTTGAAAATTACTCCACTCAATCCCTCAGATAAATTTAGAAAAGGAGATAGTGGATCTTCTTGCCTAACCCTCTTAGAAGAATATAAAAACACACATGGGAGTTCATTTCCAAGAAGAGAGAATTTAGCACTAGGTATGCAAGGTAGAATCCATTTATAACACTTGTTCTAGATGCCATACCTTGTAGAACTTGCCTGAAAAATTCCCAACATAGACATTCATAGGCCTTCATGATATCCAGTTTGAATATCGTACCAAGAAGTTTATTGTAATGAATAGAGTGCCTTACCTCATGATAAATAGAAGATCCTTCCACTCTTTTTTAATCAAGAACAAAACTACCTTGAGAAGAGATAATACATGCAATAATCTTGGCCAAATGTAGAGAAACAATTATAGTGAAAATCTTGTACACTATGTTACATAAGGATAGGGGTATAAATTATTATAAATGATTTAGACTGGGCACACTTAAGGATGAGTGCAATGTTGGTCACATTGAATTTCTTTAGCATAGTGAAATTTCTCCTAGATTCCTCCATAGAATCTAAAATTTCTTGGATAATGAAGTCCCAACACTTTTTGAAGAAAAGAGGAGTAAACCCATTTGAACCTGATTCCTTACTTTGGACCATTACGAAAACTACCCTCCTCACTTTGTCTAGAGATAATAGTTTAAGTATATATTAATTGTCCTGGCCGCTTGGAAGAAAGTGAGGAATATTGTCTAACACAATAGATTGAGAATGAACATCATTCATGTTTTAAGTAGACAATAGATTTGAGAAGAAATAAAATGCCTCTTATTAAATCGAAGCCTCATTGGTGAAAATCTGACCCCGAGAATTCTAAATTTGAGAAATTAAATTTTGATGTATTTTCATCTTGGCAGAGACAAGGAAAAATTTAGTATTTTTGTCCCCTTTGATAACCTTATTTCTTTAAAAATTTTCCTCCAGTATATTTCTTCTCTATCTAAACTTCCTCCATCTAAAAATATAACCTCTTTTTGTTCTCAAAGGTATGGAGTGACAGCCCATGATGAATAATGTATTCATTAATAGCTAGAAGTTGTGGTTGAAATGCTTTATTTTGGTGAAAAATATTCTTGAAAATAGAGACACTCATACTAAATTTTTCCTTTAATATATTTCAATTTACTTTCCAATTAGATCATCTAAGATGGTAGCACAAAAGGTTCTTGTTTCCACTATGATCTAAGAAATGGAATAAAAGAGGGATATTGAAACCAGATTCTCTCAAATTTGAATGTATGCTTTCAATTGATTGCATTAGATTTAAAAAAGGCTTTCCCTAAGGATGAAATTATGATGCAAGGAGGGAAGATAGTCAGGGCCTAGGGCACTCCCAAGTATAGAACCAACATGTAGATACAATGCAAAAGCAACAACACATAGAGTGGGAGAGGAAACAACAGATATCTTTCATTAATTGATCAAACTCATCACATGTCGGGCTGTAAGGCCTTTTTGGTTCTGACCATATACTTCCAATGAATAATAGAGTTATCTTCATACATGCGAGGTCCCAAACTTGCCTTTCAATGTCTTCATAGTTAAACTTCTATTGAAAAGCTATACTGCCTAAAACTAAGAACAAAGAAATATATATCTAAAAGAGTCCACCAAAGAGGTTGGCACTCAAATCCATAAGAGAGACCCAGATTTAGGTCCACGTAGATCCCAATGAGAGACCCCACATTAATTACACCATGGAAATTAAATGTAGAAGTCGGACAGATCGGGATAAACAACTCGGGAAGAGCATCACCGAGCAACAACAATCACTTGGTAAGATGATAGCTGAGCAACAGGAAAGACTCGAAAGAACATAACCAAGTGACAAAAAAAACAACTCGATGAAAGCATAACCGAGCAACAAAAACCAACACACACCGAGACCCATTGGTAAAGAATACCCAAGAAGCAGGGTAACTAAGCACTTCACCGAGAACCCTCCAAACAAGATAAAGAACAAAAGAAAACATATTTTTGTTTGAGCAGGATTTCCAAGGACCCAAGATGCTCCTGCATATGACACCTCAGGTTACAAAAAATGATTCCCTGAATCATGCATCATTTCAAACCTAAAATGAATCTGACTTAGATTGAGAAATCCAAGACGAGTCCTCAATTGGTCTATTCTTCAGTTTTATCAGATACTCCGTGTACTCCTTTCCTTTTGTACTTCTGCTAACTCTCTATTTTAAAATCTATTCAAATTCCTCTATCTGCTTCTTAGGATAATAACTCGGTACTGTCATTTCTTCATCAGGTTCATGATATTCATACAATTCTAAAATATTGAATATATGTAATATATCCATGTCATCAAGTATTCAACTTCATTATAATTTCCACTATCAAATCTTCTCAGTATTCTACAAGGACCAAATTTCTTCATCTTCAATTTTTCATATGTTCTGATAGGAAATATACCTTTCTTCAAATAAACCATTATAACATCATCAACTTAAAAAATCTTATGTCTTCTTGATCTATCATCACTATCTTTGTATTCCTGATTACTTTTCTCCAACTTTTGTTTTACATCCTCATGCAATGTCTTAATAAACTTGGCAAATTCCTCTGCTTCGGCACATCTTTTATCTTCTCTAGGGATGTCACTCAAGTCTGATATACCTCTTGGCTATGTTCCATGAACAATCTCAAAAGGTGTCTTTCTAGTAATTCTATTTACTGAATTCTTGTATGCAAACTCTGCTTGTGCCAAAATCAAATCCCAATTACTTGGTGTGTCTCCAACTAAGAATCTCAACAAGTTAACCAGAATTCGGTTTACAACCTTTGTTTGTCCATCAGTCTATAAATCAAAGTCAGAAGTATAATTGTAATACCCCTCTAACCCTAATACAAGTTTTGTGCTTTTGAATGAAGTAAGATCTTTCAATGTTTTCTTACAGCTTAATACTTGTTTAATCTATTCCTATAGTTTTTTTATAATGGTTTCATGAGCTTGTACCTGAGGATTCTAATATCAGACATATTATGTAAAGGTGTCATTTGTGTATGTGTTTATCTCCATGTGTGTATTGAAGACCTTCAATACCTTTCTGAACACAGTTAGGATGTTATGTGATATGTGCTGGATGGATATAGATATACTCTTC
>MU225430.1:2264323-2296385 GCA_018584345.1 Thuja plicata
TTTATATATATATATATATATATATATATATATATATATATATATATATATATATATATTGACATCTCTTAGTAGTTAGTTTGCTTGTCCTCCTGGGTTCCCTGGTGGGGCGTGACAATAATTCAACTCAGTATCCAACTTCTTCTAGAGTGTTTTCCGAAAATAGCTAACAAATTTAGTGTCTCAGTCAGACATAATACTCCTCAGTAATCCACGCAATCACTCAATTTCCCTAAAGAAATGATCTTATATATGTACTGCATCTGATGATTTTCTATATGGTATGAAATTTATCATCTTAGAAATTCTATCCACAACAAAAATTATGGAATCATTACCTCTTTCTATCCTCGATAAGCCAAGAACAACCTCCATGCTCATATCACTCCAAGGTTTCTCAGGAACAGTAATCGATGTATACAATCCAGTATTCTGACTTACTCCTTTTGCAACTTGACAAACTCCACAGCTGTTCAATTTTTTTTGTACATCCTTATATAACTTAGGCCAAAAATACCTTTCCTTAATCAAACTGAATGTTTTATTAATACTGAAATGTCCAGCTAATCCACTACTATTTTTCTACTTTATCAAATTAGTTCTCATTGATCCTCTCAGTATGCACAACTGAAAACCTTTGAACAACATATCTTCCTGAATGAAATAGTCTCCATACTTACTTGATTGATTTGAATTAGGTGCTCTGCACACTCTCCACTACTCAGAAAAATTAGGATCACTTTCATACAAATGTTTCATGTCATCAAAACCAAGAACTTCAATTCCCATTTCACTCAACAAATATTTTCTTCTACTCAATGCATCAGCAACTCAGTTAGAAACTCCACTCTTATGCTTTATCACAAATGTGAAACTCTATAAATACTCTACCAATTTCATATGTCTCTAATTTAACTTATTCAGACTACCCAAATATTGTAAAGCCTTATGATCAGTATATAACACAAATTAATTTTGCATCAATTAATGTCTACATTTCTTCATAGCTTGAACAATAGCATATAACTCTTGATTATAGACATAATATTTCCTTTTAGCATCATTCAAATTTTCACTAAATAAACCAACAGGTTTACCTTCTTGAGCTAACACAGCTCCAATTACACTTCCACTTGCATCACATTCAACTTGAAATACCTTATTGAAATCATCTAAGGCTAACATAGGAAATTCAAAAACCTTTAGTTTCAAAGTCTCAATACTCTTATCAGCTCCATGTGTCGATGTGAATTCTCTTTTGTCTCCTCTCATTTTCTCAGTCATAGCATTACAAATAGAACTGAAATTTCTGATAAATTCCTATAAAAAATTTCTAATGCATGAAATTATCTTACCTCACTGACATTCTCAGTTGTAGGCTAACTAAGTATAGCTTGAACTTTCTCAGGATCCATCTTCAGACCATCAACTGAAATAAAAAAACCCAAATATACAAGTTCTTGTTTCACAAAGGAACACTTTTTTAGATTTATCAGCAACTTTTCCTCTTTTAATCTTTGTAACACTTGTCTTATATGCATCAAAATTTCTTCTCTAGTGTTACTGAATATCAGAATATTATCCAAGTATACAATCACACATTTATTCAAGAATTTATTCAAAACTTCATTCATTAACCTCATAAATGTACTCGGTGCATTGTTTAAACCAAAAGGCATAACCAACCACTCACACAAACCTTCCTTTTTCTTGAAAAAAGTCTTCCATTCATCACCTTTTCTGATTATGATATGATGATATCCACTTTTCAAATCAATTTTGGCAAAATATCTTGGTCCACTCAAACAATCCATTATATCCTCCATTCTCGGTATAGGAAACCTATACTTAACTGTGATCTTGTTGATTTCTCTTGAGTTAGTGCACATTCTCCATTCTCTATTCTTCTTAGGTACCAATATAGCTGGTACTACACATGGACTCAAACTTCCCCTGATAAAACCCTTGTTCAACAATTCATGAGCTTGTCAGTTAAGCTCTTCATTCTCGGTTGATATTAACCAATGTGGTGCGTTATTCCGTAAACTATCTCTAGGAATTAGATCCATACAATGTGTGATATCTCTTATTGGGCAAAAACCCTCAGGTACATTATGTCAAATTATTTCCTTGTACTCAGTGAGTAACCTCTCAATTTCTACAGGAATTTCATCTTCTATATTCTTACTCGGTTTTTTAGGAATCAAAGCATAACAGATATCATTCCTCTTTAAATCCTTAAATTACTATCCACCTTCCATAAAACAAAATTTTACATATTTACATGTCTCACCAACAGATTCTTCAACCAAAGGTAACAAAAATTTTTTTCTTACCATTAACCCAAAAAGAATATCTATTAAATCTCACATCGTATATATTATGTCTATCATATTACCAAGGTCTAACCAACAAAATATGACAACAATCCATAGGCATAATACACCACACCTTATCATAGTACTTTCCAATATTTCAGATTCACAAAACATTGTCTACTCACCATTAATGTATTCTCATCCTTGATCCATGAAATATGATAGGGCTTTAGATGCTTCATTTTTTCCAACTTCAACTTTGTGACAATTTCCTCATATGCTAGATTCTCTGAGCTTCCACTATCAACAATCACCTTCCAAAATCTTTCTGCAACTCTACATCTTGTCTTGAACATTTTTTTCCTGAGAGGATCTTGCTTATCTGTCTCAGTCCATAGCATCCTTCAAATCATGAGATTTCCTTCCCTCTCAGCTTTAATTGGTGATTCCTCTTGCACCAAAGAATTTCTGTTTCTATCAGCCTTCTTGCTTGCATGTGTGCACTCAAAATATTAATGTCCTTCCTCACCAAAATTGTAACAAGTTACTTGGAACCCTCTTCTGCTATAACCACCTTGGGATTAATTGCTTCTTCCTTAGTATGAACTTCCACCTTTCCATTTAGTATTTCCTTTGTCTTGAGATGTGTCTAAAATTGACTTGTCTAGTTTAGATCTACTATTTTCACCATGAGATCTACCTCTTACTCTAGGGAACCTACCACCTCTTCCTCTTTGCCTTTTCTCATATCTTTTTGTTCAATTTCTCCTTATCTCTTATGGCAAACTGATACGCCTCTTCAATTCTCTCCATCTTGACCAAACTAATCTCATCTTGTATGGAACTTCTCAAACCATTCAGATATCTTGCTACTCTTTCCACCTCATCTTCAACATGTCAAGATCTAATGTCCAATCTATAGAATTATTTAATATAGTCTTTTACAAATTTATCTTTCTTCTTCACAGTTTGCATCCTCCTAATCAAGTTAATCTAATAATCACAAGGAAGAAACTTGCCTTTCAATTTGTTTACCATCTTATTCTACCTTTATTTTGTCTTTACCTTTCATCTTTCAATTCAATTTTAGATGTTCCCACCATAAGGATGCATGTCCTTTCAACTTTGTGCTTGCAATCTTTACTCTCTTTTCCTCTGATACATTCTCATATTCAAAGTACTTTTCCATCACAATTATCCAATCTATCAATTCATTAGAATCCATCTTTCCACTATACTCAGGAGGATTAAATTGAGGTGTGGACTTCAAACTTATCAATGCTCACATGAATCTCTCTTCTTCCTAATCCATAACAGGTGCAGGTACAACTTGGCCTTGCACTTTGTCCATTTCATCATCACTAACATCTTCAATATGTCTTCCTCTATGTTGGGCTATTTCAACAGCTTCCAATCTTGTAGCCATCTGTCTTAGCATATCAGCTAGACCAGGATCTACATTTCCTCTCCAGTAAACCATCTTTAATCCCTCTCCAATTGTAGGTCAGATCACAATCTACTACCCCACAATAATATCAACAAACTACAGTTAGGGTTTACAATAAGGAACTTAGATCTCACCTTCGCTTGTATACCACCTAACACATTAAGGGAAGATACTTAGGGCCTAGGGAAATCCCAAGAAACAAACAAGCTTGCAGATAGAATGCGGAAGAAAAAACACATAGAGTGATAGAAGAAACATCAGTTATGCTTTGTTAATTGATCAAACTCATTACAAGCTAGGCTGTAAGTCCTTCCAAGTTTTAGAGAGATACATTCAATGAATTACAGAGTGATATTCATACATGCAAGGTCCCAGACCTGCCTTTCAATTTCTTCATAGTTAATCTTCTATCAAAAATCTACTATCCTCTAACTACTATTGCTTAGAACTAAGATTAAAGAAACAAATATGTACAAGAGTCCACCAAGGAGATCGGCTCTCAAATCCATAAGACAAACCCTGATTTAGGTCTAAATAGATCCTAATGAGAGACCCCACATTAATTATGCAATGAAAATTAAATTTAGAAGTTAGCCAGATAAGGATAAACAACTTGGAAAATGCATCATTGAGAAACAACAAAGTAAGATAGAAAGAATACCCGAGCAACAGGGTAACTGAGCACTTCACCGAGTAGCATCCAAACAAGCCACAGAACAAAAGAAAACATATTTTTTGTTGAGCATGATTTCCAAGGACCCAAGATGCTCCTGCATCACATTACATTATCTAATATTGACATGATTGCGGACCTCACGACCGATTATGAGATGTACTCTCCAATGGATGGCTTTTTTGATTACAAGCAGATAAGCTTAGCTCCTGATGATAGAGAGAAGACTGCTTTCACATGTTATTGCAACACTTTTTGTTGTAATTTCATTCTTTTCTGTCTCAAAAATGCTGGAGCAACATACCAATGAGCTATGACTATTATATTTCATGATATGATGCACAAAAACATGGAAGATTATGTAGATGACACCTCTATAGTCATAAAATGGAAGCACTTCAATTGTAGACTAGTTTAGCCTTTCGAGTAAGTGGTTTTGGGTCATGTCAAGCACCTTGACTGGGTCTTTGACTTGGATCTAGCTTTTTCCTCTATTCTACCCCATTTCCAACTTTTCTCCAGCCTATTTCTAGCACCCTAAACTGCAAACTGGGATTTTTGACCTGAGGGTCAAAATCAACCTTTCTGGGTCAAGGCCGACCTCAATTTTGACCTAGGTCAAGGTTGACCTCAATCTTGACCTAGGTCAAGGTTGACCTCAACCTTGACCTAGGTCATAATTGACCTTTTTCTAACCCAAGGTCCAAATTTCAAGTTTTCAGGGTTTCTAGATGTCAGGCTTTGGAAAGAATTAATTCCCGCTTTAGGGTCAATTATTTTGGTCTTCGGAGAAAATTATTAAATTATAATTAATATAGGTCCTCTTCTAGGGATATAGGTCCAATTGGAATTTAATTCTCCTATGTAAGCCTCTCTAGAAGATTGTGCCCTAGATTCATATATAAGGAGGCTTTCTCCTCTCATTTTCTCTAACAATCTAAGACTTGATAACCATGACCATCAACTATAAAAGACTTAAGAAGTGAAATATAAAGGTGAAGAAGCAATATTTGAATCAATATAAACATCAATTGAAGCATTCATCTATTCTTAATCATTCAAGGACTTCTGAAGCACTCAATTGATCAAGGAGATCCATTGGTAGCCATTGAAGGATTCAAGCTCTATGGAGCCCTCTTTTTGAAGATTTATCCATCCACATTCCTCCAAGCCTCCTCCTATTCAAAGATCAATTCAAGACTAGTGTTGAAGATCTAAAAGAAATTGATTTGAGACATCCTACATTCTACTTTCTACATTCTACATCCATTTGGTGCATACATACTCGTGGGTCCACAAATTTGAATCTGCCACAAGGGTTTCCATACAAGCAAGGTGAAATTGTTCATTTACTTTGTTTTAATTATGAAATTTCAATTATACTTTGAGGTTAATTCCAAAATTGGGGTTTGACCAAGGCAAACCCATCCACAACAAACAAACCATTTTTTCTTGCAGAGACAGGTTTAGAACATCAAGTTGGAGTGTAGATTCGGATACCCTTTTCAGAAAACTACCAGGATCTGGAAATAGATTTTCTATTAGATATTTTAGGTCATGATGAGAGGTTGATTCTTCCCTAGGTTGGAATGAGAAATTATAGGTCAATGGTGATATTGACTTGAGGGTCAAAATAAGAACTGTGTAAGATCGGAAAAATATTTTTGGGTTTTGTCTGTCTCTATGTTTCTGTTATAGATCTGGTTCCTAAGTTTCCAGAAACTTAGTACAAACCCTCGATAACAATAGTCTTTATATCTGTAACATTTTGAGGTTAGTAATTTTCTCCTATTCATTTCAATTAAAGTTCTTAATCTTTCTAAATCTATCACACATTCTTTTCTATAAAACAAAATCTAAGGTCTTCCTCTTTACTCTCATTTCCAATCGATTGATTCATTTATGCATTCATCCTTCCTTTGGGGTTAATCAATTTGGATCCCTCCTTTGTGTATTTGAGGTTGAAAGGAGCATCTTATTTACCCCTTACATTTCAATAAACATTCTAATTTCAAATGTAACAACACAATTTTATCTTACATTATGGTAACATCCTATTTCTTATGTTACATTTTAAATGTTACAACACCTTGGAAACATCCAAAAGAAGAGACACCCACCTAGTAGATTTAGAAATAATTCTTGACCGAATGGAACAATTCAAGCTTAGACTCAATCCTAAAAAGTGTGCTTTTGGTGTAACTTGTGCTAAACTTTTGGGTTACATCATATCAACAAAAGGAATTGAGGTTGACCCTAAAAAGGTAGCAATGATACCTAATATGAAACCTCTTCTCACTATTGATCAAGTTAGGACTCTACAAGGTCAACCTCAATCTATTATAATTTTTATTTCCCAACTTGCAGATAAGGAACAACGTTTCATAGGAACACTTCATAAAGGAGTTACATTCAAATGGGATGAAGGGTGTGCAAAACATTTTCAGGAAATTAAGGAATATCTAGTTAATCCACCCATACTGACGACACTAGTACAAGGAAAGCATCACCTCCTTTACATTTCAACTACTAAAACATTACTATGAGCTTTTCTAGCACAACAGGATGGAATAGGGAAAGAAAAAGCCATATATTACATAAGCAGAATCATGGTGTCATATGTGCATAATTATAGTATTATTGAAAAGGCTTGCCTCGCTATGGTTTTTTCTTCTCAAAATCTCCAACACTATAAGTTGGCACATTTTTTCAAGCTGATTTCTAAAATTGATCCTCTGAAGTATCTATTGAACAAAGAAACTCTAATAGGATGGATGAAAAAATGGGTCATCATTCTTAGCGAGTTTGATATCAAATATGTAGACGTAAAGGCCATCAAAGGAAAAGTTATTGCCAAATACTTGGTAGATGCTCCTCTCAAAGATGACCAACCCCTACTTGTATAATTTCCTGAAGAAACTATCATGCACCCAACAGAGCACACATGGAAGATGTTCTTTGATGGGTCCTTCACTGAACAAGGGTTTGGTGCTGGAGTACTCTTTATTACACCTTAAGGTAATTAAATTCCTAAAGCATACAAAATGATGTTCCCTTGCACTAATAATATTGCTGAATATGAAGCCTCTAAAAACGGACTAAATATTTCCATTGAATGGAAAATAACATAATTACATATTTATAGTGACTCCCAGCTAGTCATTACTCAAGTCAATGATCAATATCAGACAAAGGAAAAGAAGCTTGTTCCATATAAAAGGATGATAGATCATCTCAAGAAATACTTCATGTTCATCGCCTTCCAACAAGTTGCCAAAGAAAAAAATAGTGTTTTTGATGCTATGACTACTTTAGCTTTGATGTTACAACTAGAGGAGTGTCATTTCTGCTACGATTTCCTGGTGGAAGAACTCTCTTTCCATACATATGACTCACCTAGATTATCTTCTCAATTGTGGGCACCAAACCTTCCCTCTACAGTCAAATCTATTCCTACATCCATGAACAAATTATCCCCCCTGACCTATCTAAAATTGAAAAAATAAATCTCATAAGGAACCTATCGTGTTACTTGATCATGGCTAATGACCTTTATAGAAGAATTCTTGATGGTAGTCTCCTTAGGTGTCTAGAACATGAAAAATATGAGCATGTACTTAAGGAAGTCCATGAAGGTATCTATGGGTCTCACTCGAATGGCCTTTTGTTAACTAAGAAAATCTTGCCAATAGGATACTACTGTCTCTCCTTAGAAAAATATGCTATTCAATTTGCTAAATCTTGCAAAAAGTGTAAGACTCATGGTAACCTCATTCATGCTCCTGCATGATAATTGTTACTTTTTATCAGTCATTGAACAATCTAACAATGGGCCTTCAACATGACAGGTCAATATATCCCTCTTCCTCTGGCGAAAAAATATTTATTATCGCTGCAACTGAGTACTTTACAAAATGGGTTGAAGTAGTTCCTCTCATTAAAGCAACAGGTAAATAAGTGTCCATGTTCATTTTGAATTATATCATCTGCAGATATATGGGATACACTCCTCTATCATCACAGACAATGAAAGACAATTTAAAAACAAATATTTGGAAAATTTATGTGACAAATTCAAAACTACTCAACATTTTTCCTCTATCTACTATCCATCAAGGAAAGGGACAAGCTGAAGCTTCTAATAAAAACATATTGAAAATCCTGCACTGAATAGTCAACAAGACAGGAAAAGAATGGCATCTTCAACTCAATGCAGTCTTTTGGGCCAATAAAACTAGTATCTGGACACCTACAAGGGCAACACCATTTTCCCTAGTATATGGCACAGAGGTTGTATTTCCTAATCAAGTAGAATTACCATCGCTCTGAGTTAAATTACATGGACTCATTACTGATGAAGACTTTCAGATTTCTAGAATCGATGAGCTTGAACTACTTGATGAACATAGAAGAGAATCATTTGACCATCTAAGGGTTGATCAAAAGAGAATGTCTCGAGGCTACAACAATAAGGTACAACACAAATAATTTTAGGCTGGTGACCTTGTACTTAAAGAGAATCCAAAAAATCAGGAACACCGTGAACAAAAAGGGAAGTTTGAACCCAACTGGCTGGGTCACTTTTTTTATCACTGCAACATTTGGCTCTAAAGCCTATAAACTATCAACTCTAGAGGGAAAATTTCACTAACCCCATCAATGGTCTTCACCTAAATAAGTTCTACACCAAAGGCATTCATGTTGGCTAGCAACATGTACATACATATATGATCTTGAAAAAATACCAAAAACAACAAAAAAGAAAAAAATAAAAAATATTTGGAAAAAGTCCTGAAAAAATGATCATCCTGGTAAAAACCTTGAAACATGCGCCTTGATGAATCAATTTAAAAAATCAAAAGGAGAAAAAGAAAATAAAAAAATAAAAAAATAAAAAATATATATATTGAAAAATTAAGAAAAGTGCCTTGGTGCAAACCTGGAAATAGGCGCCATAGTTGAAAAAATAGAAATTCTACCAAGTGGTCAGAACTTGGCAACAAGCACCACTTATAATCAGTGCTCCATCTATCAATGCATCTCTTGACTATCTTTACCTTGTGCCAATAGTAAAGTTAACCTCTTACGTTTGGAACCGATCATCTTCTTGAGTCCTAAGGTCTCCATCCTAGTTCCTGCATCTACATACCTTGTCAGTTTTCCTACCCCTCTTTTTCTATCATGTTCTTCTAGCAACCTGGAAAATTTTCCATTGATACACTGGTGTTTCTCAACACATTAATCAAACAGTGCTTCTCAACACCTTAATGAAGCAGTGTTTCTCAACACCCCATTTTGGACAAACTTATGTTTTTCAACAAATCGAACAAAACCTACAAACTATGTATAATAACGAGAAGCCAACATAGCGGTGTTCCTCACCACCCACATCAATAACTTACACAAACTAAATGCTTCATGATATTTTTCTTGAATGTTTTCTATTATCAATGATTTTATATTATTTCTTTGATTTATGCTTGTTGGTGTGGTCCCAATGATCCTTGAATCAAGTAAATAGGGTGTATGTGGTAAGAGCTTCCATATTCAGGTGGATAAGCCTCACATCCCTCGATCCTACTTATTTTTACACTAAGCTAAGGTTGTAACTATCTCCTTGTCTCTTATATTTCTTGTTTACGCAAAGGTACACTCTTGGTTATGTTGGATCTAAATGCCTTCGTACTAGTATATGTTTGCAAAAACAACTAGAGACAATGTTCAGGTCATCCTGGTTCCTATACCTAGATGCTTATATTGTCTCCCATATTTTATCTGATGAAGCCATATTCATACCCTTATGGTCGCACTGGCACCAGTAAGGGTTGTATTAGCTATGATGTCCTGAAATACCTGATGATGAAAATAAGGACTACCAGAATCAGTGACTTGACTACTAGGTGTTATAGGGTGCACTTCATTCCTAGGTTTGCATTCTAGCATTATAAAAAAACAAACACACAAGTAAGATAAAGAAATGATCTATTCCTCTTTGTACCCTTGGCTAATTGGATGGCTCTGAATCCATTTTCAGGACTGAAATCAAAATTGAACAATATTTTTCCACTCAAAAATGCAGATTAACTCATTTTACCAAAATGCAGTTGATCGCTAATGCTTTCCTCATGGGATTCCACTTTGAGATTAACACTAATTTATTCTATCCAACTTTAATCCAAAATGTCAACCTTAGTCAACTCATAGTATAAATGGGTCAATAGAACCTCAAAACAATCTCGTACCTAATTTCATCAATGCTTTTTAAATCTATTGAGCTTGTGGCTCTCCCCTCCTTTCGATTTCTCTCCCAAGGAGGCAATACCATTATATCAACAATCTAATTCACATCAACAAGCTCAAGCTCTAGGGTCATCAGGTCCTGTTTTAAATAAAAAATCAATCAAGTGATTCTTATCACTATCTCTAGGGGCATATCAAGTTCATTGCACCATATCAATATGATAATCTCTCTTAATCAAGTAATTGGATTCATCATGAGCCATATCAAGTTAATTATCCTAAGAAATCAATCGAATGGAAATGAGTCTCATCGCACCACATCAGGTTGATTCGCCATTCAAACCTAATCCAAAATCAGGAAATCTACTTGGAGGATAGACATTCAGTTTCATCGCTTCACATAAAGTTGGATGCTCGAACTCTTTTCATCAATTTTTGATCAATCAATCCCGAAGCTGATATCCTTCGATCTGCCTATCACTCTTCACTTAATCAAGTCTGGAGCTGATATCATCAAATTTCTATTAATCTTCATTCAATGAAGCTCGAATTCAGTATGACCAGTCTTCGCTCAATCAAGTCCAGAGCTGAAATTTTCAAATTTCTATCGATCTTCGTCCATTAAATATTAGACTCGGTATGATTCATTTTCACTCAATCAAGTCTGAAGCTAATATCTTCAATGATGAATTTTGGAATTGGTTTTGATCATTGAGATAGTTTTAACACTTCACATCAAGCTATTTTCTAATCCAATATAGCTTGACACGTTCTTTGACTCAATGTGTTCCCAGATTTATCACACATTAGTCAAAGAGGGGAAAATGTAAGTACCTAAATTTGGTCTACCAAACCTATGGCCCCTACTTACGATTATTTGGTATTAATAGATTATAAAATCTAAGACATTATTGCTAGACTCTAATTATAAGAGCACTTAATCAATTTTTCTTGCACAATCCCAACCCTAATTTGTGGAATAAAATAATCAATCGTCCAAGCTTGAATCTTAAAAATGCATAAAGCATTGGGATAAATAAAAAATCCCTAAGTCCTTTAAATTAGAAAGTGAACTCATTCACGCATGGGTGGGAACTCAAAAATCAAAATAAAACAAATAAATGGGAAAATACCAATTTTGTCTTATTCTCCATAAAAGTTGACCAATGAAATGCATTACACTTGGCTCACATAGATTGAGGGAAGTTGCATCTCCATCATTGTTAATTTCCTTTTACCTCTTAATCTCAACCACCCATTTCTTGGAAACTCTTATAAAATTGATAGCTCCCTTGCTCATGGTAGTAGAAGAAGATTTGGAGTAGATTTATAGTTCTATTTTGATTCTAGAGCTTATTTGTGCACTAATAATTCTTACTTACATAGTAGTTTACTTGCATTCCTACATTGTTAGCTTCATTTCTTAGCTTAATGGCATTCTAGTTTCCTTTCATAGCTTAATGGAGATGCATTGTTCTTCTCATTTGGTATCTTAATCTTGCATCTTAGTTTGATTTCTTATAGTAATATTTTATTTAATCTGATAGTTCATACATTTCAATTTTCAAAGCCTTTAAGCGAAAAGTATGCAAGTTTATTTATTTATCTCCATCTTGCATTGAATATTCCTTTTTGGAGTAGTCAAGTCACTGATTTTCTATTTTGAATTTGATGGAAAACTCATGAGAATCACATTCGTTTCAACTAGGAAGCAATAAGCTAGTTTTAAGGGTTTTTATGCTATGTTTTATATTCATTTTGATGCTAACCCCTTTTGATATAATGGTTTATTAAAGTGTTTGGTTGCAGATTATGATAACACATTTTAACACACACACAAATACACTATGGAATTCTATGTGGATTAGAGTTACAAGTGTTTGAAGAATCTGCTCGAGCAATGTTACCCTAATTTAGTTTCTTCCAATAAGAGGTGGCGAATTCAAAATTTGAAGATTTGAAAAATGTATTACCACACAAATGTGTCTGGAGGCCCGTACGTATGTCATGAAATAATGTTGCCTCATCATGCAAGAGAATACATTCTAGGATAGAATGGTATTAGACTTTGCATTCCAAAGGGATTTTTGGTTTTCTAAATGTTATTTTAGCAAGAATCAAGGAGAGGCTCCTGAGATTTGACCGTACAGAAGAAGGGTTAATGGGAAAACATGTAATAAATTTTGAATATTTGAAGAATTATTCTGAGGTTGATAATTAAGATGTTGTAATGAGGCTATTTGTGCAATCTTTGGAAGGTTATGCAAGATAGTGGCTGTCAAGTTTAACTTTGCAATTTATAAGCTCATGGAAGGATGTGAAATTTAGTTTTGTGGATCAATTCAAAGAGAAGGTAAGTAAATCTATATATCTTGATGATTTTGATGAACAAATGAGTTTTAAAGTAAGGATGCCAAACCTTGTAAATTTACATGAAGCCTTCCAGATAGAAGAAAATTTTGAGAAGGTTGAAAAATATGGTAGAATGAGGAAATGTAAGCCAGAACCCAGATTGGGTATATATATCAAAAAAAATTTGATCATTTGAATTATTTCCTTAATGAAATGAGGAAATGTTTTCCTCTCCTCAGTAGAAAGGTGAACAAGATGGTAGAGTATCAAAGAAAGAAAGAAAGAAATAAAGAAAGATGAACATGATCATCATATAGATTCAACAGATTGTGGTGAGACAGACTATGAGTCGCAAAAAGAGGAGGATGATTTTTGTATAACTAATCTCTTGTTTGATCAAGAGAAAGAAAATAATGAGGAAGGATTATGCCTAAGAATTCAGTGGAGAGATATTCAAGTTTATTGAAATCCATTGTATGAAGAAAGAGAACATGAAGCCATAAATATGAAGGAGATTAAATAGATTGAATGTCTTCAAAAGCAATATGTTGAAAAATAGGGCAACTAAAGATATGATGATTTAAGTTTGAAAAATATGAGTGGTGATATTTCTTGAAACAAGGACAAGGAAAAGTTAGATACACGAAATATGAATGATGTTCAATCTTTTGGAATTCATGTCATGATGATACTTGAAAATTTTTACAAAACAAAGAGATGTGTGAATAGAGATATCAATAGTTTTTTCCAGATAAGTTCAAGGAAAATATTTATTTTTATTCTAGAGAAATGCCAAGAGAATGGTCCTTCATAGAGTGAAGCCAAGGGTTTATGTTTTTCTAGCCATTGGCCACCTTTCAATGTAGGAGTAGCAATAGAATCCTTTACCCAATGGATAAGGGTATGTGCAGGATCATGGTATGCCGAAAAGCGGAGATGTGACAAGAAGTCCTGATTGGTACACTAATTGAAAAACAACTATAACTTTCAAATGGTACAATATTTTTTTAAATATCTAATATATGTCACATTCTATGCTTCACCTGCAACAATAAAAAAAGAAAAAAAAATCAATTTGATGAAGTTTAGACTAAGTTAAGGTGGTCAGACATAAGAGCTTTTATATTTTGGAAAAGTTTTATAAGGAAAATTATAATTAATTTTTTACTTGGAAAAAAATTTAAAAAAAATATGTGTCACATACAGACATGAGTCTACTACTTATATACAAAATATTGTAAAAAAAAATTATTATTTGATTGTGTTTAAGGTCGTCAGACATACACCTACTTCTTATCTTTTTAGTCCTGGTTGATAGACTGGTTCAAAAATAACTATAACTTTAAAATGGTATAATATTTTTGAAATAAAAAAATTGAGTCAAATTCTATGATTTACCTACTATAATTTAATAAAATTAAAAATTTTCAATTTGATGAAGTTTTGACTAAGATAAGGTGGTCAGACACAAGATTTTGTGTACTCTGGAAAAGTTGTAGTAGAAAAATCATAATTAATTATTTACTTGGAAAAAAATTACAAAAAATTATGTGTCACATCCAGACATGAGTCTAGTACTTATATCTATAATCTTGTAAAAAAATATTATCATTTGATTGTGTTTAAGTTGGTCAGACATACACCTACTTCTTATCTTTTTCTTGAAATTTTCATACTACCACAATCAAATTTGAAATTTTTACCATATAGAATAAATTGTTTTTCAGAAAAGGGCTAGTGTCTTAGAAACTAAATTCAATTTTCTATATATTATCTTCTTACATATTTTTGATATAATATTGATAACTTGTTCAAATTTTTATGTGAACTTGTCTAACCCTGATTTTTTTGAATTTTTTTTGCCACTTAAGGACCTGTTTGGCATACCATGATCCTACACATACCGATAAGGCATAGGGTATGCTACTCCTAGAGAAAATTGGATTCTTTCCATACCCACAAGGGATATGCAACCATTAGAAGGAGCCACCGTTGGACTTATTTTTGAGATAGCTAAATTCTCTTAAAGACTGGTGATCAAAATAAATTCAAAATTACTACTAGGCATTGTTTTGCATAGCACAAAAACCATGACTTTTGAAATAATGATAATATTGGTATTATGGTGAAATTTTGCAGGAGGTATTTTTTGGAAGGCACCACATTGCGACAATAATTTTCTTACATAAAAAGATATGAGTATCCCAAAGGCAGGGTAATATGGAATAAAAGTGTGCCTCATTTTTTTCATTTATGCAATTTGATAATAATATTGCCACCTGTACATAATGGGGTATTATCCTTTATTTAAAAATTATTAATGAATGTATATAAAGGATTTAGCACATTTCACCTTGTTAGAATAATTGAGAGGGGGGGTGAATCAGTGGCCATAAAAATAATTCTAATAAGATCTAACCAAAAACTTATCTCTCAAATATAATACCCTATAGTGATCTTTCAGTCCATCAAGATGTATGCCATAAAAAAACTTAACAAATATAACCTACTCGGTAAGATATATTGCTTATCTTTTATAGACTTTACCAAATAGCAGTAAACAAACTTAGTGTTAACTGACCAATCCAGTTTTAATAATGTGTAAAGAAAAATATCAATGAAATGAACCATATACACATTTCACACATAGATTTTAATGTCAAAACCCTCCTAAGGGAAAAACCACCTGTGACCGCTAACCCAAAATATTTTCACTCTTCTGAAGTGATCTCAGTGAAGATCCAACCCTATTAAATGTTGCAATACACACTATAAAGTGAGACCTTGTAAGAAGATTTAAAACCAATAGTTTATCTTTTGACCTAGCACTCACTATGCTATCAAAAAGAGAACCTTTTGATACTCTTGAGTATCTCAATATAATAGGGACTGTTAAATCCCACTCGCTTAAAATATTTTTTGAATCAATGGTTAAACTGATCCAGAAAATGATCTGTTCAAATATACAACTTTAACTTGAAGATATTCAGATATATTGTTAGTCCAATTATAACTCTCTAATCATTGTTCACTTAAGTTCCTTTGCTTCCTTTCTTTGTTCTGCTCATTGAAAGTTCTATCCTCTATTACTCTATGTTTGCAGAATTCCTTGGCTCTGTTCTTCAGCCTGTATGATTAGATCTGCATGAAGAATTCAATATTCACCAGAATATGTTCAGCATTTCTCTCTTCATAATAAATTCCTTGTCTCTTTATATAAACATGATTTAGCCTCTCAATCAGCTTGTTTTCTTTGTAGATCTCTTCTTGATCCTTAAAAATTTCCATGCTTTGCTTTATCCCGTAAAGCTCTGATTTAGTTTTATTACGCAAATCTCTCCATGATAACTGTGAATAAAACTCACTTTATAAATATTCCATGCTTTAGTTTAACTGATCATTGAAAATAAAGCAATCAATTAGTCAATCTCTAAATATAGCTCTACCAACTAATTAGTTTTTTCATTCTTTAGCTTTAGTTCTCTTCATCTCTTAAAGTTTATGATATTATTTGTTTGAATAATCAAACCATATCAAGTTGACATCAATGACAATACAATATATTAATTGATTTAATGTCTTGAATTCACTTTTGCAACTTGGTGATCATCAACTTATCATCTTCAAGAATTCAATTAGTTATAGATCATCAATCTGTCCCTTAGGTATTGATGATAACATACAATTAAATATATAGTATAAAATATTCCATAACATACCAAACTTATTGTTCTATAACCAATTCAAATATTTGATTCTCGATAAGCTCTTGTAGCACAAATTTGTTTTCCCTGTGTACTTTCCCTTTCTTCATTCCCTTCAATGGATAGGTGTAGCAATTATGTATGTTACTTATTATGTAGAATCTCTTCTCCATTTTCTGGAAAGATATGCAATGTTAAATTTGTCCAATTCTCTCCCTTTGTTGGATGGTTACTTAATTTAATATCTCTCTCCATTTAGGTGTATATTTCATTAAATCTTCCTCTCCCTTTGAGAGAAATGGAAAAACAAAAAAATTACATCTCTGTAGTAGCCAACAATCTTTGTCTCCCTTTGAAGCTTTATGTCCCTTTAATGGACTAATATGTCATTGTAGTCCATATATTAGCTTACATCAACATGAATAATGTTATGTTAATGTGTAGGCTGATAAACCTCCTAGTCATCTTAGTGACCAATAGACAAGGGTCAAACCCCTAGTCTATTCCTCAGGTACTCAAATGTATCTTTTGGCAAGGGTTTTGTGAATATGTCTACTATTTTTTCTTTGGATTGTAAATATTTCAGTATCACTTGTTTCTCTTGTACTTTTTACCTCAATTAATTATACTTAATAGCTATGTGCTTTGTCTTAGCATGCATCACGGGGCTGTTTGAGATGTTTATAGCACTATTATTATCACAATAGATAATTATTGGGTCAAGAGTTTCCTCATTTATACCTTTCAGCAATTCTTTGATCCATGCAATGTTCAAGCAATTTGTAGTAGTAGCTACATATTCTTCTTATGTAGTTGATTGAGATATGCATCCATTATTTTTAATTATTCATGTGAAAAGTTTGTCACCTGTAAAGAATGCTCCTCCTGTAGTGCTCTTCTATTATCTATATTTCCAGCCCAATCAAAATATAAACTTGTAGCTCAAATTTGCCTTCTTTATTGTACCACAAACCATAGTCTTCAGTATTCTTCAGATACCTCAAAATTATTTTAACATAAGTCATGTGTGATTCCTTAGGATTAGCAAAGAATCTTGCAACTATACCTATTTAATGTGCTATATCAACTCTAGTGTGTACAAAACACATTAGTTTTCCAATCATAGATATGTATAAGGTTTGATTTACCTCGGTTGTCTTGTCTTCCTTTTTCAATTTTCATCTTGTTTCCCTTTGTGTTCCAACTGGTTAAGAGTCCTCCATCTTGAATATATTCATAACTTCTTTTATGTATTTGGATTGTGTGATGTAGATGCCTTCATCCTATTGTAGAATCTATAGACCAAGAATAAAATTGATCTCTCCAAACATTGACATTTCAAATTATTTGCTCATTTCATCAGCAAATGACTTGCATAGCATATCATTACCTCTGAATATGATATCATCAAAAAATATCTCAACAATCAAAGTTTTATCATCAGTATCTCCTTTCAATTACAGATTATTTTTGTCACTTGTTTTAATAAATCCAATAGTAATGAGATAAGAGTGGAGTATTTCATACCATGCTCTCTATGCTTGTTTCAATACATACAAGGATTTATGTAGTCTATGAACAATGTTCCTCTTGTTAGTATCAACAAACCCTTCAGGTTGTTCAATGTATACCTCCTCTTCTATTATTCCATTTAGAAATGTTGATTTAACATCCATTTTGTATACTTCAAATCATTTAAAACTAGCATAAGAAAGTAGAATTCTTACTCCTAGTATAGAAATGGATGCAAAGGTTTCTCCATAGTTAATAAATTATTTTTGTGCATACCCTTTGCATACCAGTCTTTCTTTGTTCCTTTTGACTTCTCCATTCTCATTAAGTTTGTTTCTAAAAATTCATTTGGTGACAATGATATTTTTTTTCACTCAGTCTAGGTACTAATGTCCATGTTTTATTCTTCTCAATCTGTTCAATCTCTTCATTCATTGCACTAACTCATTCTTGATTCTCAAGTGCATCATTAATAGATTTAGGATCAAAATCACAAATCAAACATCTATTGTTAATAGAATTACTTCTTGTTCTCATTCCTGGTCTTTTATTTCCAATGATCTAGTCCTGTAGATGGTGTCTTCTGACATATTTATCAAGTACAAGTTCAGATCTTTGTTCTCCATTTTTATCTTTATTTTTATCTTCATTTTGATCTTCATTTTAATATTCATTGTCACTCAGTTCATCATTGTGAGAATTTTCTTGATTCTCGGTGTGTGCAGCCTATTGCTCAATTGCATTGTTCTATTACTCAGGCAAGATGTCATTTTCTTCTATGTAGACAAATCTACTGTAATCTTTAGGTTCCTTTCTTCTTTCCTCATCATTTTTATCAGCATATTCATCCACTTTAACATTTTCACTTTCAATGATTTTGTTTGAAGATTTTTCAGAGATTTATAAGCTTTGCTTTTAGTAGAATATCCTAGAAATATTCCTTCATCACTTTTAGAGTCAAGTTTCCCATTTTTATCATCTTTTAGTATATAAAATTGACTTCCAAAAATTCTAAAGTAGCTCACATTTTGTGTGTATCCATACCATATATCATAAGGTGTCTTATTTGTGTCTTTCTTCAATTGAAATCAGTTTAGTGTATAGACAGTAGTTCTTAGAGCTTCTCTCCATAATGTTTGTGTGATGGATTTTTCAATCATTAGTGTGCTGGCACAATCAACAATTGATCTATTCCTCATTTTAGCAATCTCATTTTGTTGTGGTATTCTCAGTGCAGAAACTTGTCTTGTAATCCCATGCTCATTACAAAATTTAGTGAATTCATTAGAAATAAATTCTCCTCCTCTATCTTATCTTAAACATTTCAGTTCTTTTCCACTTTTTTTTCAACTTTATCTTTATACCATTTGAATATCTTCAATGCTTCAAATTTCTCTTTTAAGGACATGATAGTCATCATCCTAGAATAGTCATAAACAAATAGTATAAAGTATCTATCACCATAATATCTCTTTGTTCCCATTGGTCCACATAAGTTAGCATGGACAAATTCTAGAATAGAATTATATGTGTAGGTTTTTCTCTTCAAACTACACTTTGTCATTTATCCTATTTGACAATTCTTTGACATAACATGGTCAAGCTTTGAAATACTCGGTAAGCCTTTTACTTTAATTGTCTTACTTATCTTAACCATGTTTTAAAAGTTCACATGACATAACCTTTTATGCCACAACAAAACATCTTAAATTCTAGCCAATAAACAAGTGGTATCAATATCACCAAGATAGGATAGATTAACTTTTCTTTGTTCACCAATACCGATCACCTTTCCTTTTTCATTATATATCATTGCCTTTTTTTTCTCAAATGCAAGTCAGTGTCCTATGTTGTTCAGTTGTGAAACACTCAATTAATTATAGTTAAGACCTTTCTCCCAATATGCATTTTCACATCTGATCAGATTATTCAACATGATTATACCTTTTTCTTCAACTGGGCAACGTCAGTCATTACCCATCCTAACTGATCCACCATTATAATATTAAAAAGTTTTAAACTTTTCTTTATCTCCACTCATGTGATGAGTACAACCTCTATCAATAATCTAGACATCATTATTGCTAACTTTATATATGAGTGATATTTCAACATACCTTTCTTCTTCGTATGAATCATCCTTCATAGCAACAAATACTACCTTGATATCTTCATAAGAATCATTGTCTGAATTTTCAGCTTTCTTCTCAACCAGGTAACAAGCCTTCTTGTTGTTGTCCTTATAATCTTGGTTATCTCTTTTGTTAGAGCGTCGGTTGCTTTTGTAGTATTGGTCATCACTTATCTCATACTTATTTTCATAAGATCTGTCATTGTTTCTATGTAATTTTATAGCCATTAGTACTTCAAGTTAATCAAGTTCTTGTTCATCACTATTACTGTCACTATTATTTCTCATAGTGTGTTTGTTTCTAGATTTGCTTATTTTCAGAGAAGATTTGAAATCAGACTCAATAGTAGGTAAGACACAATTTTCATAGTTGTTCATCTCAAATGAAATAAGTCTACCAATCAAACTATCAAGTGTAACATTCTTATTTTCTACTACTCTCAATTCTTGAATTGCAGAAACTCTAATAGCATAAACAGGAAATAAGGTTCTCAGAATTTTAATTACAATTATTTCTTCCTCGAGTAATCCTCCTACTCCACGGATAGATTTAGCAACTTCTTTGATTCTTCTACTGTACTGAGTGATGTTCTCTCCTTCTTTCATTCTCAGGTCATCAAACTTTCCTCTTAGGCTTTCAAATTTAGCTCTCAAAACATTGGTGTCTCCTCCATGTACTAGCTTCAGTTTGTCCCATATTTTCTTTCCAGAGGTGCATGATTTCACATCTTCAAATTCAACATCGGTTAGTGAAAAAGAAAGTTCTATCATCATAGAATTGCGTTCATGTTTCTCTCTTAATTTATCAATAGTCAGAGGTCTAGTAGGTGCAACATATTCAGTATCAAAGTATTGTGCGACATAATTTCTAATACCTGATAGATGAAGTCTAATCCAGCTTTTTCATGATGAAAAGTTGTCCTTGTTCAACTTAGGCACATCCCTTCTACTCATCTTGTGATCTTTAGCTTAATTCCATTTAAACATTTCTTCCAACCACCAATGCTCTGATACTGATTATTGGAATAACTGAGAGGAGGGGTGAATTAGTGGCCTTAAAAATAATTCCAAAAAGATCCAACCAAAAAATTATCTCTCAAATATAATACCCTCTAATTATCTTTCAGTCCATCAAGATGTATGCCATAAAAAAACAACAAATATAACCATCTCGGTCAGATATATTGTTTATCTTCTCTAGAATTTACTGAATATCAGTAAATGAACCTAGTGTTAAATGACCAATCCAGTTTCAATAATATATAAAGAAAAATATCAATGCAATGACCCATATACACATTTGAAACATATATTTTTACATGGAAACCCTTCTAAGGGAAAAACCACCTGGGACCGGTAACCCAAAATATTTTCACTCTTCTGAAGTGAGCTCGGTGAAGAGCCAACCATGTTAATGGTTACAATACACACTATTAAGTGCAACCTTGTTAGATGATTTAAAAAAAAAACAATTTATCTTTTGACCTATCACTCACTATGCTGTCAACAAGAAAACTTTTTGATACTCTTGAGTATGTCAATACAATAAGGAAAGTTAAATCTCACTCGATTAAGAGATTTTCTGAATAAATAGTTAAACTGAAATAGTAAATGATCTGGTGAAATATACAAATTTAACTTGAAGATATTGAGACCTATTGTTAGTCCAATAATACCTCTCTGATCAAATTGTCACTTCACTTCCTTTCCTTCCTTTCTTTCTTCTACTTGGTGAATGTTTTGTCCTTTATTGCTCAGTGTCTGTAGAATTCCTTGGCTCTGTTCTTCATCTTGTATGGTAAGACCTGCATGAAGAATTCAATCTTCACCAGAATGTATTCTGCATTCCTCTTTCCATAATGAATTCCTTGTATCTTTATATAGATATGATATAGACACTTAATCTCTTTGTTTTTTTTGTAGATCTCTTCTTGATCCGTAAAACTCACCATGCTTTTCTTTATCCTGTAAATATCTGCTTTAGTTTTATTCTGCAAATCTTGCCATGATAACTGCGAATAAAACTCACTTTAAAACTCTTCAATGCTTTATTTTAACTGATCTATGAAAATAAAGCAATCAATTAGTCAATATCTAAATATAGCTCTGCTAGCTAAGTATTTTTGTTGTTCTTTAACTTTATTTTTGTTCATTCATCAACTCTAGTTTATTGTGGTGCTTGGTATACAACTGCTTGATATACACTTTCTTGGTTACTATGGTGCTTGGTATACACTATGAACTTCTTAGTGTTCTTTGTCACTTGGTGTTCACTATCCATTGGTTTATATTGTCACTTAGTGTATACAAAATTTTTATGTTCTATTGACCACATAAACTTTGTCTCTTCAGCTCTTAAAGTTTATAATATTATGTGTTTGAATAATCAAACCATATCAAGTTGACATCAATGAAAATACAATGCACTAACTCATTTAATGTCTTGCATTCACTTTTGAAGCATGGTGATCATCAACTTATCATCTTCAAGTATTTAATCACTTATAGTTCATCAATCTCTCCCTTTGGCATTGATGGAAACATACTATGAAATATGCAGTATAAAATAAGCCATAACATATCAAACTTATTTTTCTATAACCAATTCAAATATCTGAGTCTCGGTAAGCTCTTGTAGCTCAGATTTGATTCGGTTGTGTGGTCTCCCTTTCTTCATTCCCTTCAATGGATAGGCTTAGCAATTATTTCTCTTCCTTATTATGTATAATCTCTTATCCCTTTTCTGGATAGATATGTAGTGTTAACTTTCTCCAATTCTCTCACTTTAATCGATGGTTACTTAATTGAATATCTCCCTACCTTTAGATGCATATTTCATTGTATCTTTCTCTCCCTTTGACAACAATGCCAAAAAAAAAATTACAGCTCTGTAGTAGCCAACAATATTTGTCTCCCTTTGAAGCTTTATGTCCCTTTAATGGACTAATATATGATTTTAGTCCACATATTATCTTTCATCAATGTGAATAATATTCTATTAATGTGTAGGCTGATGCATCCTCCTATTCATATCAGTGACCAGTTGACAAGGGTTGAACCCCTAGTCTATTCCTCAGGTACTCAAATATATCTTTTGGCAATGGTTTTGTGAAGAGGTCTTCTAGTTGTTCTTTGGATTGTACATATTCCAGTATTACCTATATCTCTTGTACTTGTTCCCTAAAGTAATGATACTTAATAGCTATGTTCTTTGTCTTTACATGCATAAAAATGTTCTTTGACATGTTTATAACTGGGTCAATAATTTCCTCATTCAGACCTTTCAACAATTACTTCATACATGCAATGTTAGAGAAATTTGTAGTAGAAGCTACATATTCTTCTTCTACAGTTGATTGAGATATCCATCCTCAATTTTTACTTATCCATGTGACAATTCTATCACCCATAAAGAATGCACATTTTGTAGTGCTCTTTCTATCATCTATGTTTCCAACACAATCAACATCAATACTAAATTGTAGCTCAAAATTTCCTTCTTCATTGTATGACAAACCATAGTGTTCATTATTCTTTAGATACCTCAAAATTCTTTTAACAATAGTCATGTCTGAGTAACATTGCTATTTTATATTGCTCTCATTTCTTGTATGGAAGATACTCTAATAGCATAAGTAGGAAATAAGGTTCTTAGTATTTTACTTACCACTGTATCTTCTTCTAGTACACCTCCAACTCCTCAGATAGCATTGACTACCTCTTTGATTCTTGTGTTGTACTGAGTGATATTTTCACCTTCTTTCATTCTAAGATCATCAAACTTTCCTTTAAGGATTTTTCCTTGGCTCTCAAAACATTCTTGTCACCACCATGTACAAGTATCAATTTGTCCCACATCTGTGTTGCAGTTTTGTAGGTTTTGACATCTTCAAATTCAGCATCAGAGAGTGAGGAAGCAATCTCTATCATCATGCAGTTGTGCTCATGCTTCTCTATCATTTCTTTAACTATGGGTGGTCTTGTGGTAAACACATATTCAGTATCTAAGTATTGAGTAACATCATTTCAAATACCTGATAAGTGGAGTCTTATTCTTCTTTGCCATGAAAAAAATTTGTCTTTGTTCAACTTGGGCACATCTCATCTATTCATCTTGTGATCTTTAGCTTAGGTCTTGAAACCTTCCTTCTAAGAACACAAGCTCTGATACCAATTGTTAGTAATAAATGAGAGGGGGGGTGGGGGTGAATCAGTGACCTCAAAAATTAATCCTTAAATAAACCCTTTAAAACTTATTACCACTTTTGAGCCTCTAGTTATACTCAGTCCTACAAGATGAATGCCTTGAAATACTTATATCAAATTTCTACTTGTCGAAATTCTTTGTAAAACCTTCTTCTATATGTTTAACGATAAGCACTCTTCTATTTACCAAAATATATTAAATAACTAGAGTATATCGATCAATCCAGAATTGCATATGTGAAATGTAAAACATTAAAGTAATGTAACATAAACACATAACACATGGATTCATGGAAACCCTGTTCCACTAGGACCGGTACCCCAAATTTTTACTCTTCTAAAGTGAGCTCGGTTAAGAGACTGCCCTGTTGAAGGTTACAAACACACTGTTAGGTGTGACCTTTTTAGAGGATTTAAAAGATAGTTTGTCACCTAGTATCTAGCATCTAATGCTACCATCCTTGATCAAACACTCACTTGGCCTATCAATAGGTATCGGGCATATCCAATGATACATTCTATGATCAAAATTTTTGATACTCCTCGGGATGTATTTCAATTACAAAAGACTTATAAGTCCTGCTCGGTTAAGAGACTTGATGCTTTAATGGTTAAACTAAAACACTAAAGTGATATGTTCACACATACAACTTGAATTGCAGATTTTTAGATCTATTATAAGTGCATTACCTCTCTGATCAATATAATCAATTAAATACCTTTGCTCCACATTGTTCTACTTTTTGATGTTGTTTCATTGTTCATTGGTGTCTGCAAAATCTAGCTCTTTCCATAGATTGTTGATCAGGTATGAATGAATACTTTCTTCTTCTTTAGAATCTCTTTAGCATCTATTCTCTCTTCTCTTCACCCCACTCAATTTGTAATGAATTGGGTTTGGCCCTTTATAGATATGATTCACCATTTCTTGGCTTTCTTGATTCTTGACATGATCCACAATTATCGCTAATTAGATTTAAAGAAAAACTTTAGTTTTGTCTCGTAGAGATCTTCTTGCCAACTGGAAAAAGCAGCTTTAAATAAATTACTTATCTCTGGCTTTATCTTCTCGATTAAAAAAATGATAAGTATTAGTTAAGTCTATTTATAGCTCTTGACAGTTAAGCATTTTATCATTTCTAAACTCTCAGTTCTGTCGGTCAACACTTTAGTTAGTCATCGGTGATAATTGACTATTCCATCACTATGACTTTAGTTGTCTTTGGGATCTCTGTCCGTCGGGCAACACTGTAATTCTGTCCATCGAGCAACATTGTGCTTTGCTCATTGAGAAACACTGTGACTTTTCTCATCAGTAATGCTGTGTATTTTCTCATCAGTTAACACTGTGACTTTTCTCTTTTACTTTGTCTATCAGTGTGCACTCTGTCGGTGTATATAGTCACTTTGTGAATACTTGACTTATATGCATTAATGATAGCATAGCCTTTTCTTCATTGGTTCTTTGAAGTCTTTGGCAGTATGTCCATGACCATACAAATTATATCAAGTTGAGATCAATGACAGTACAATACATTAACTAATTTAATGCTTTGCAGGATCATCAACTTAACATCTTCAAACATTCAATCAAGTATAGTTCATCACCATCCTCTAATATCATGTAGTTCCCCAAACCAACTTCCCAAATAACATTAGCCTGAGCTTCTGAGTTTTTTTCTGACCCCCATTCATTTAGATAGATATTTGGAATGTTCTCTATGTCACTATTTTTCTCCTTAATGATTGGAAAATTAGTACTATGAAGTGAAAGACAACTTACATTGAATACATTAGACACATAAGGTTCCACATGATGTGCTGCTAAAAATTTAGATTTGATAGTGACCTTGGTTCCACATCTAGTATGGAAAATCATATGATACCAGTAAGAAGAAAGGTATCCTCCCATCTTAGCTATGAACTCTCTTGACAGACATAAGACAAAAAGAGAAGGGAGATCTATGATGTATATGTCAAGGAGGATAGAGAAATTAGGGCTTGCATGAAGGACCAAACTTTTATCCTTTGCCAAACCTATTGTGTTCACTTATAATTAATGATACATAAAAGGGAGGGGTATTTGACTTCCTACCTTGAATAATTAATGATATATAAAAGAGAGGGGGATTTAAGTTCCTATCTTGAATGGCATCTGCATTGGTGTTGTTGCTTGGAATTTTATTCTCTTGATCAATTTTGACCAACACTGGCTTAGCTACATAATTTTTGGGTTGTTGAGGGATTACCTTTTCACCCATATCCTTCTTTAATATTTCAGGTTTCCCTGGAATGGCTAAGGAGTCCCACATGGTCATAGTAACATTCATTTTCTTCATGTTGTCCACAATATTGTATGGTACTACTGCATGGAATTTTTGCGTGCTTTCACCATTATGGGCTCAATCTCCTTGGGAGATTAAATATACTTGACTATCATCACAAGAGGTCTTTTTAGTATGTAAATAGTGGTTTTATGTGATGATCCTGTAGATTTAGCAACCTTTCTCTTCTCCTCTTCTTGCTCCATGTCTTGGGCTCTTCTCCTGGACCGAGTATTGGGTACAATTGAAGATTCAACGTTTACATTATTAAAATATTCCTCTTTCCAATGAAAGAGAGAAGTCTCATTAGACAGTGTATCTTGTTGGGGTACTGACCCACTAGAAGAGGCCTCTAATGGGGTATTTGAGGCATTTTGTTCCATGAGTTATTGATTCCTCAACACATTCGAACATGTAGTCTGATTATGTGGTTGACTGCAAGAAAAGCATCACTCATTCTATGATGCAAGATTGTTTTGACTTGGAACCATATCTCTGACTAGATTTGTAGAGTTGAGAGGAGATGGTTTGTAAGGTTGAAATGGCTTCTGATTAAAATTTTCCCTTAGACCTTGATAATTTCCCAAATATGGTGGTCTAGTTTGCAGATAGGATTGTCCTTGAGCTTGATACTGTTGGTTAGGTCCCTCATTTTGTTGTTGGGAACGTGGTCGGCCCCCTTGATTTTGTTTTTTGATATTGATCAACTCATTAATAAATTTTTGTAGTATTTTACTCGTTTCTAGATGACTGCTTTGCAATAAACTATTCGTTTCTTGTTGACAACTTCTCATTTATTGTAATTATTGGGAAAAGCCTGCTTTTAACTCCTCACTTCTTGAGCTATCCTGAGGTGTTACCATAGTGGGTATATAAGTGAATGGAGGGATATGTATAGTAATATTGGGTTGAATATCAGAGAAGAGAGGCATGGGTGGGTTTGGTTCTATCTTACCAGCTTGAATTAGAAATTTTTTTATCTTTAACAACAATATCAAAATCTTGGGGTTGTGAGGTACCTCCCAAAGATTGGATCATGAAAGATATGTTGCTAATTAAACTTTTAAAAAAATACAAGAAATCATAATCTATTGAAGGCCTCATAGAGATAAGGATCCTATTCTATGTCTTGAAGAATTTTTTGTTGAAATATGTCAGCTGTTCTTGAGGGGATCTTTCTATAGTAGTCAGTTGCTCAAGTAGGGATAAATGATCTGACTTGTCTTAAAAATATCTATTGAGAGAGTCTCCAAGTTTTTCCCATGAATCAATGGAACCAACTACTAAATTTCTAAACCATTCTTGGGCTTTACCCTTAAAAGAGGCTCCTAACAACTTAGTAGCCACATCTTCTTCAATGATATGGTGTATATTACAGATGGTAACCACATCTTTGATGTGTTCACAAGTTATTGTATGGCTTTAACCTATGAAATCATGCAAACATTTTTAGTGTTGCCAGAGGCACATCATGATGTTGAGAAAAATTCAATGGACTACCCTGATTAAAGGGTACAAATGAAAATTTTCTTTCCATTGTAGGAATTGTGACTTGTTGGATAGCAACTGTATAGGTTGCACTTGAATCAGTGAGTGAAGTCAAATCTACTAGTAAATATTTTCTTATATACCTTCCTTTCCTTTTTGAATGGAAAAGAAAAGGTCTCTCCTCTAAAACAGGGGGTTTAGACTGTACTCTCCTTGTAGGGGATGTCATTTGAGATTATCTCCATTTTCCTCTTGTTGGAGGAAACTGTAAAAACTCAGAAGGCTTTGAACTCCTTATTTCTATCCTTCTCATAAACTTTAATGGGACTGGATCTTCTTGTTCTTAACACTAATGGAGTCATGAGATATTCCTTAAAGAGGCTCAATCTAGGCCAATATTATGTAATCAACATATTAGAGACAACATAATTTTGAAAGATGAACTTCTTTTGTTTGTCCCATCGGATGTGCCAGAACCGTTATACACCAAATCTTCACCCTATTAAACTCTTAATTCTAATTATCTCGTATAACATGGGAATCAATTCCAGGTTGTGGGGCTTATGCTAACTAAAGTGAAACCTTCAGCTTCTAGGTCAGTTCATCTTGGATAATCACATATTTTTTCACTTTAAACATGAAAAGTAGACTTGAGGGGAAAAGGGACAGAAGGAGAACTGAAAGAATGAAAGAAAATTTTACCTACAAGGTGATACACCGAAAGTGACATGAATCATAAAAAAATGACTAAGGATCAGAATGAAATCCTTGAATCAAAACAAGCACAACTTCCTAAATAGGCTTGCAAAAGTGTTTCATAGAGAGGTCTAAGATGAAAAGAGACTATTAAGGGAAATAAAATATTTCACATAGAACAACATATTCAATGGAATAGACATGGACTATGAATTGCAAACAGACATTTACTCCAGCAAATAGGCACTAAAATGAGACAAAATAATAGGGGATAAACACAATCTTCAAGAACATCTAAATCAATCATCCACAATAGTGCACAGAGATGTAGAAAGAAAGAGGGCTCAGGAACTAAAAGATTTATCTAATATTATCCACTATTATGTGGTTCAAATAAGAGAAATATAGAAAATAAAATATAGGGACAGAGAAAATGTCACAAAAATTCTTTGCATAATCTGAAACTCAATGAGAACTTACAAACATATGAAAATATGGGGGTAGAGAGAATTCCACATAAAGTATTGTATAAGCTCAAAAAAATAGCTATAAAATCACCAAAAAAAATCTTATATACAAACTCCCCTAGCATAGAGCCTCAAAAGTCAATCCATCTAATCAGATTAGAGCAAAAATTAGGGTTTCAATAGATATTAATAAACAATGTAGAAACCCTAAAATAGTCTTGTCTCTCCATTAAGGAATTTAGGAAATATCTCAGATTATGAGATATTCTTTGAAGATATGTCACATGGCCATAAATTTGAGAAGACAGATCATCTCAATCCATCTACCCTCTCTACAAGCTGGAAGACATCGCCATTGCCATGAAAAACCTAAGAATGACATTTGAATTTAAACATAAATGATCACAGGTGGTGTAGAAACACCCTATCGACAACCCAGATTTGAATCTTTAATAAATTTTAAACACAACTATCGATCTTCCTTAAGTAACCCATGAGCACAAGATTAGACCTACCACACAGAATGCAAGAACGATCCCTCAAACATTATACATCTCCATATTTACCTTTGAGGGATAGCACCCAGTGTCGGATCTTCAAAAACTTTCTTTATCTTTAGCTTACCTTCAGGGCTAACTTCATATTTGATCTTGACACATTTTAACAAGACCCATTGCTTTAATGGTTAAACAACTTCATCTTGATTATCAAGGGAAAGCGCCAGTTGTTAGATCTACTTTAAGTTACCATGTCTTTATTGCTCTGTAAACCCAAGACCTATGACATCTGCAGTGCCAGATGTCACCTTGGCACAATGCCTCAATGGTTAGATCTTGATCACTTTTTACCTAAGGAAAATCTTTGTCCGTCTGATGAAATAAGACTTGCTCGATCCTTACCATACTTTATCTACCTCAGCCTAGCCCGCCATGGATATGTTGCATGATGGTGCAATGTGTTAATGAATATTTGATGTGCATCTTCTTTTCAAGGCTTCACGCCTACCACCAAATCAAAAGAATCTTAACTGCATATTAACCCAACCATGGTTACAAACTGCAAGTCTCACTTGATCAAAAAGGACATGTCGCATGCAGACGCAATGCCTCAAATGATAAATATCGATCATCTTTACATTGAGGCAATACGCTGATCGTCAAATGCATCCTGACCTATTTGTCCTTTAATCTGCTACTTGACAAACCCATGTTCTGACAACCTACCATGTGTCATAATAGAGCATTGCATTGAACACTAAAAATCTTCATCTCTACCTTTGAGGGATAGCACTGACCATTTGATTGATTCTGATAAAACTTCCCTTTAACCTCCCACTGATCTCAGCTTGGCCCCACCATAGATACATGTCACAATAGCGTAATGCCTTGATGGATAAAAATCTTCATCTTTGTGATCAAGGCTTTATGCCTGCCATCAGATCTATCTTAACCTGCTCAGAGATTACCTTTAGTGTAGACGAGCCTGGTCTCTAACAACTTGCCATGCATGGATAAGGTGCAATGCCTTAATTATTAAATTATGAGAATCTCGGCCTTAAGGTATAACGCCCACCGTAGGATGAAAATCAACTTGCTCATGTTAACTCTTTAGCTTCTTTAGCAACTGTAGGCCCCATTTGATTAGAAAGGATGTGTGTCATGCAGGTGCAATGCCTCAATGAATAACTGCCTTTCATCTCTACTTTAAGGCATTACATCGATTGTTCGATCAAAAAGACATGATTGTAGTTTAACCCTTTACTTCATAGAAAGTTGACCCCACCATCCACGTGGAAACAAAGTGCAATGCCTTGAAGAATATTTGGTTTGATCTGGGCCATTGAGGCTTTGCGACGACCGTTGGATGAAAAGAAGAATCTATTGACGCATGGGTAAATAAAGTATCTTGGGACTTGGGAAATAAAATTAGCAAAAATGTAACCCGTTTAGTAAAAAGACATCTGCCTCGTTGATGGACAACTTAAAACACATGAGAAATTTGGAACTTAAATGGCAAAAAAGTAATGAAGAATTAGAATGGGCCACTAAAGACTTATGGTTTAAGAGATTTTCATAGGGTTTTTTCATATGAAGGGTTGAAATAGTGACCTAGAAACACGTAGTGAGAAATGTAAATACTAGGAAACATGACATAAACCATACAAGTTGGGCTCTACCCTTGTCAAAGCCTCACTTTTCTCCACTTGTAGCCAAATTGAAACAAGATGAGAAATTTGGGTAATAGTGATACTAGGGTACTAGTTGTGAAGACATCCAGGATATGGAGTAAGTCCATCCTCCTTTAAAATATTTGAGACCTTTTTATTAGTTTTGAGGCTCTCGTAATCAATGGGCTCAACTTTCCTATGATCACCTCCCATTTCTAACACCACGGAGGTCTAAGGCATAATAAAAACTAAGAAAGAAGTAATGCAAATCAAGATCAAAACAACCCACAATTTATGCACGATTAAATTGTTATAATGATCTGATGAGTTGTATCCA
>MU225430.1:2297089-2311000 GCA_018584345.1 Thuja plicata
CGATCCTATAACCTTAACAGGAAATGACATACTGCCAAAATATCATGCTGCTAACTTTCATATCACAATAACTAGCCATCATTAAAAATACATCTTCCGTCTTTCACACTCCTCAAATGGTCCTACCATAGGAGAACATTGACCTCAGCATCCAAGGGGTTGTGCATATGCCAAATCAACTTATCATTATTTTTAACCCTGATATTGCCAAACCAATCAGCCACTAAGATCGCCTCAAAAAAAGTATGGGAAATATAACAATTTTGGATGGAAGAAATAATGTCTTTGGACTTATTAATCTAGTTCCCTATAGTCCATGATTGTTTGTGCAATCATTTTAGGCAATTAATAATAATTTTTGAGTCCCCTTCCAACAAAAAATTATTACACCCAAGGTTGTGAGCTGACAAAAGGCCTTGATAGGCCCTGATAGACAATGTTTATAACATTTGATCTACTTTAGTGCCCAACATACATAGTATTTTTGGATTAAAAATTGTATAAAAAATTAGCCCCATCTCAATTTTATAAGAACAATTCTAGAATAAATGATCTCAACACATTTTACTAGACATTAAATAATTTATGATAATTTTATTTTATAATTGATTAGTAGAAAAATTAAAATCATTTTCAAATATTTAAATTAATATATAAAAATAAAATAAAACTCATTACATTTAATAAATTATTCATTAATTAAAAATCAATATTTAATATTTAATAACACAAAAAAATTGTTGTATCTAATTAATTATTAACTAATTTGAATCAACTACAATAAAATTATATTTATCTAATTTATTTTGAAAAGTATTTCAAATGCACACATTTAAAATATTCATAATTTTTCATATATTGGAAACAAAACAAAAATTATATTTACCATTTTTCCCATTTTTACATTTATTTAATAATTAAATTTACCACAATTATAATAAATGAATTAATAAAAATATGCCTTATTCATATACGCACTAAAGCATCACACTTTCCAACACAAAAAAACATTCTGAAATTACTAGAACAATGGAAGTATACAATATCCTCAGTAACTGGAACATCATAGGAGCCACGCCTTTATTTCCCCTCATCTTGGAAACCACCATGGTTTAATACTTTGTGCTGATTTGGGCGTTAACCATTCAACCCCGGAAAGTATTGAGAGAACACGAACCCATTTATTTATTGAAAATGCATTTTGGATTATTGGGAAATGGTTCTTTTCATCTACATATCTCAGGGATTTCAAAGTTTAATCTTTTGGCGGATTCCTAGGCTTAGGTTTCCGCAGAAATGACTAGATATGTACTTAATGAGTTACACAAAGCACTTTTTTGGGGGGGAAATATGAGATGGATGTGGGAGTTTATCTATAGCAACTCTTTGTTTACTCATAAGCCAATCTACGACTTCGTTTGAATGATCAAATCCCAATCTATGCTGTACTTCATAAAACTGAATAGCAGTTCAATTAAAAGGAACTTAGGATAACGATCTTTGCCTCACCCTTGTGTCCCAAATTTCTTTTGATGTACTGAACTTACGATGACGATCTTTGGGCCCATGAGAATGAACTCTAAAAGCTTTTTGGGCATTAGGGAATGTGCTCTAACTTTTTGCTTGCCCCAAATCCACAGAAACGGAATGAAAAAAGGCATCTTGTTTTCTCTAAGATATTTCAGAGATAATATCTTTTAGAAAAAAAAACTTTTCTTAATTTTCAGGAATTCGGTCTAATACCCGAGCCAGCTATATTTTTTTGTTTCCTTCAGCCATATCTGCAGAAAATATTTCGAGTCTGTAGGAATATGCTCCTCATGGGACTAAACAATTCTTAGATTCTGATAAAAGTAGTCTTTCATCATCCACAGATATAGGTATGTCCCATAGTCCTCCAATGTTTGTCACCATTACTATAATCTGCACAGTGAAAAGGGGTAATAAAATAATCTGAATAATGTAAATGGGATTTTTACATAGGAAGAGTTTCTATGAAGACCCTCTTAAGTTTTCATGAATGTTTCAGTCTCCATGTAGGGTTAGAGAGAAATGATCTAAATGGGTATTGAGATAAGTAATAACAGCTCGTAGATACAACTAGATTATACTTAATGCTTGACTATTACAACAAATTCAGAAACATTAAACAGAAAAGAACAAGAAATTGTGTCTGAAAAAAGACACTTAATTTTTTTTCTTCCTACCGACTGACAAAACAGAAAAAGGACCACATAACTGATGTTTTTCAAGCAAGCCTGTTTAGATCGCTCTCAGTTTACTAAAGAAAGTTGTTTACCCTTGACAGATAACACATTCTCAACTTCGTTGCAGATCTGGGTTATATAAGAAAGAAGTTTCCAAGCGTCGGGATAAAACTTTTGCACTATCCTCATTTTAGATCGTTTATCCTTGCAGGATGATTTCTCGGCATTCTCTAACAGGAACAACATCACGTCGTTTCGATCGGCATGTATCGGCTTGTCTTATGCTACCAATGAGTGACAATCGGCCAAACAAGCATCTGAGATTGCTTTGCAGAGAACATAGCACACTTAGATATTCAGTATTCATAACAACAGACCTGATACAAAAGTTGGAAACCCTATACATCATTTCAGAAGGAAAAGTTAAATATTCTTGGATATATTTTCTTTGATATAAAATGGTGACGGCGTGATAGAGTATAATAGATGTTGGTAAACAAATGAAGGGTCATTTTCAATCACCAAAAGCAATCTGTTTGCTTTTAATTGAATAAGTCTCCGTATCAGATCCCTAAGAATAAATAAATAATCTCTAGTGGAAGTTTGCATGCCGCGTTAGCAAAATCTACATTCCCTCTCTTTGTTCCCCTTGTTAGCTTTATTTAGATACCTTCAATTTTAGTATTTTATAATCTGTCACTGAAAAAATATATTGTTGGGATTGTGTCTATCTGTGGAAAATAATAGTAGATATAAATATATTAAGTTAATTAATATCGATTTGTGCTTCATATGAAATGTATGCCTCCGAATTCTGAGTAGTATGGCAGTTTTAATTGTGAGAGAGAGGAAGTAGGAAGGGGTCAAGGGTTTGTAAAAAGTGAAGGTTAGATTTCCATGCAAATGTTTAGCTTATTTTGGCTAACAGTTATTGTTCAAAATTATTTTTTAGCAGTCATCATAAATAACATATTTAAATAAAATTATTAATAATAAATTCTATAAAAAATATTTAAAGAAAAATTAAGAAGCAAATAAAACAGAGGGAAATCAATTTGTGGAGCCATGTGTGATTTTTTGCTGCTTTTTCTCAATAAGCAACTGCTGCTTACAAAATTACGGAAAATTTGCCTTGAAGCAACAACATGGGGACATGGGGTAAGAGATTGATGTGTAGGAAAAAAATATGTCTATCATTTAATTTATATACTATTTATTTTGATGGAATTCTAGGGTTTCATTTTTAATAGGGACAAGTCTTTAGTAAGATAATCTAATGAGTTTCTAAATGGTAGTTGTGTAAGAAAAAATAAATGGTGCTTAGAAGCATATTCAAAACATAGATTGGTAAAGGGTAAGAGCTATTGACTTCCATCACACCAATCAATTTATTCAATTGATTTAATAGTTAGAGAAATAGACAAATACTAGAGATGTTTGGTTGTAGTGTAGGTTGAATAGATTCTAGTAGCTAAACTTTCACTTGGCATGATAAAATTGTTTTCATGTGTTACCTTGATTGTGTGTTATATTTTGTCTATATAATTTTGTATTTTGTAATTAGTAAGTGTGGTACCTTTCATCTTAAGCCCTAGATATGCAATTTAAAAGCTTTTGTAGAGATAAATTTTGGAGAAACCAAAATATCCACCTAAACCAAAAATACTTTAAAATGTAGAGAGAAGCAACCTTCAAAATATATATTTTTGCCTTGAAATGTGAATAATTATGTTCAGATGATACAAAATTTACAAACACATTGAATATTTAATGAAATTATGATTAGGCATGAGTAACAACAATCTAAATACCTAAAAAAAAATCAAATGTAGGATAAACATAATTAAATATCTAATAATGTATTTTTTCAGCTACCTGAGAAAACTTTATCCCATGTGAGTGGAATTAAACAACATTCAGACATAAACCTTTCCTTAAGTGTAACTTAAGGAGTGAAATTTTTATGCAATATGGATCCCAATAACACAACAATATTAGGTACCCATGTACAACTACAATACAATGCAATCTCTCATAAACGAAATGAAGGAGGAAAAACTTGTGGGAGAAAAATCCTCTCCAAAAGAGAGATAAACTAAAATATGGTTAAAATAAAAAGTGAAGGAAGAAGGAATAGTCAAGACTTCCCAAGGCAACATTCGTTCACCCTAGTTTTGATCACAATAAAATATAGTGAGGAGATTCCAAAGATTTAGTGAATATATCTAAATCATATTGCTCTGTAGAAAAGTACACCAAACTAAGAACACCATCCTAAAGGAAGTACTCAATGAAGTTCATATGGGTCTCAATATGTTTAATACACTAATGCTCGACTAGGTTGCAAAAAATAGTAATAGCGCTTTGATTCTCACACCAAAGAGTTATGGGATGATTAGAAGATAAGAAAAACTTAGTCATGAATTTTCGAAGCCAAGCAACCACTAAACTAGCCAAGACTACACCTTGATACTCAACCTCACTCAACATTAATGAAATAGAAATTTTATTCTTCTAAGACCATGTTATTGGATTGAAAGCTATAGAAAAGGAAAATATAGAAGTAGACTTTTGATCATCAACATTACCAAACTAATTAGAGTTGACGAGGCTCACTTTAAGTAACTCCTAATGTGCAATGAATTTCAATTGTGCAGTGCCCAAAATGTTCCTCAATGTATATTTGATTATCTTCAATTTACTTTTGTGGGGATCTTGAGATTAAGTGCAAATAAAACATCATGATGACTATATATCAAGTATAAAAGGCTACCAACCAACTATCGATATAATATTATATAAACTAGCATAAGATGACCAAGAGGTCCCCCTTAATGTTTCCCCATCTCACCCTCAAAACCCCACTTCCACTGAGGAACTTCCTTATTATTATTTTATTATTCAGAAATTTGATAAATTATGCATCCGTTACAACCGTTTGAATTCTATAATCAAGTGTTTATTGCTTAGTTAGACATGGCTAAAAATAAAACCAAAAGATTGGAAGCCATGGGAGAGTTTGAAGCCAAAAATAGGGACTAGTGCAATAATAATATGGATAAGAGTGTTTAGGAAGTGGTTGATGAACTAGCACAAAAATTGGATAATAGGGGTATCATGGAGGACAAAATTTGTGATTTGAAAGCCCTTATTCCATTAGATTAAGAAAAAATGGGAGATGCTTAGGTCTTTGGAAAATTTTAAAGATAATCAAACCCAGATTAACAAAACCTGGCAGATTTGGTTTGATTTATCAAGGAAATGATGGATAAAAAGACATCTTCATTCAACACTCTATAGGAAGATCTAGAGTATAAAAAGGGTAAGCAAAGGAATCCCAAGGAGACTCTATTGATTTATGCTCAGAAAATGAAAGAGAGACCTACTGCTGATATGACTATCTGCCAACCTAGAATGACTTTATTTCCAAATACTCTTAAGGAACTCAACAAGGAGTGGAAGGAGATTTATCTCCCTTCTCTTTAGTTTTATGTTTTTTAATTTATGGACTCTTGTATTTTTTGTTCTTGGTTGAATTCATGGCTTGTTAATTGCATTGGAATTTTCTTATGACTTGATGTTACTTTTTGTTGACTCTGGGCCCTTTCCTGATTGATCTAATCAAGACATAATAGTGCAACTACTAGATAGAAAAGTACCCAACTTAAAAGGTGCAGGGTAAGACTTGTAATTTTCCATTCCAAATATCAAAAATAAGTCAAGAGCATACTTCTAAAATATATAAATACTAATGGAAAATAGATGAACCAAAAGAACAATGAAGTAATTCAAAAGACCATGGTTATTGATAAAAAAATGCTCCATCAAAGATTATTGAGTATCATTAATCATTGAAGAAAACATCCTATGAAAATTAAACCATCCACGTAAAGAACAAGAATGAGGATATTCTCCTCATATGTCTGAAGATAAACTGTAGGGCCAAAGTGACATCTAGTGAATCTTGAAGATATAAAAAATCTATCTTTTTATACCAAGAATAAGGGGCTTATTTGAGACAAAATAATAAATTTAAGAGATTGTAATATAATGAATGGTCCTATAAAATACCTTGGGGCTAATCCATAGAGATCTTCTCCTAAATATTACCATGTGGGAAAACAATATTCACATCCATTTTGTACAATAAGAAACCATAAGATGGAGAAATTGACAACACGGAATGAATATGATCCATCTTGGTCACATGAAACATATCTTCAAATGGTTAACTCTATCAAATTTAAATAAATTCTCAACCAAAAGACAAAACTTGTACTTCTTAAAAGAACCATTACCTACAAACTTGGTATGACAAACCCTCTTGTAGAATAGTCCTCAACCATAGCATTGTCCAATTCTAGAACACAAGAAACATCTAATAAAGTTTTGGTAACACTTGCAAGAAGTAACTATGAATTTACTAGTAAGAGAATAGGAATCCATAGAAACATTACAAGCCTAAAGAGGCCAACTAGGTGCGAGAGGACAATATGGATAAACCTAACCAATAAGATCATGACCATAAACTAAGACATTCTATTCTCATCTACAGGAAAAAAATATTTACCAAAGAAGTGGCAAGAAGAGAGGAGGAGGTATGTGAAGCATAATTAATTGTATAAAAGGAACCATAAAAATAAACATCATTATTTAATTCAACCTCTCCTATGATAGGATTTAACAAGTGGTAACAATTCACATCATCATAATCTAGCTAACAAAAACTCATCATTGACTCTTCTTATCTATTTCTTTGTGCCTACCATGCAGAATGAATATATATGCATCACTATCAAATAATATAGATATGGAAACATTATGCCTAAAAAATTACCTAGAAATATTGAGTCATATTTTGTACTACCTTGTGAGGCATATAGTTCCAAATGTAGTTACAATAATTGATAACATCTACCCAAAATAATAGAGCCAAGGTCCTAGACTAAAGAATACATTTTGCTATATTCTACAAAATCATATTCTTCCTCTTTGCCACATTATTATGCTTAGGAGTGTATGAGACTATATTCTTACAAAACATTACTATGATCACTACTAAATTTTACAAATTCTAGATATACATATTCCCCACCTTATCTATGCATATCTTCTAAAGAGAAATATTTGACTTAAATAATTTGTAAGTATTTGGAAATTAGTAAAATTTTCTTAGAACCTCGTCCTTGAACTTCAAAGATTTCACTTATGTGAGTCAAGAGAAATCATAGAAAATGGTAAATAAATTCTTATTGTCTTAAAAAATAGTAGAAATTATATGTGATCACTATTTAAATATTTAAGAGATCCTTGTATAGGTTCCTATATCAAATTATTATCATCACCTATGCAACCTTTAGACTCTGAGATAACTTAGCTAACCAAGAAAACCCTCATGGATATTGGACACATTCGATGATCAACCTAGAATTGTCAACTTGAAATAGGCCAACATAATATATGTGTCACTTTATTACCTAGGTTTCCACCTATTCTACTAGAAATTAAATCATGAGAATAGAGATACGCATTAAAGAAATAGAACTGTAATAAAAAATTAACAATAAATACTATTATAAAATGAATTAACCAACTTCTAATATGTTCAATAATAGATAATACATGAAAGATATGAAAATGATTATTCTAGGATTAGATTTGATTCACTATACAATTAACCTATTCAAACTAAGGTTCCAATTACCCTTGGTCAAATGGATGTTTTTATCATCTGGCGTCCTTTCTTGCATGAAATTTTTTGTTTTTCTCAAGGATTCTCTTTTACAAGAAGTGTGTATCCTTGATAAAAACCTTTTCCTCACTTGAAAATATATGTTTATCGAAAGAAAATCCCTTACATAGAGGCTCAAAGTTTACTATCCTTCATTAAGAATTAATTTACATAGCAATGGGGTGCGTGTAAATTCTTGATATGCTTCCCCTCTTTTGGTCAATAGCGCTATTTTTTCTCAAGATATCTTCTCGGAGGTAGATGTATGTGGTTAAAGGCCTCTTCCTTTTCTTATACACTCCTTAAAATAATTCCCTCACCCTTGTCGCATGATATCTCTTTAAAACCTTTTTTTCCTTACATCACAATACTCATGTCCTCTTTGTGTTGGACCATATCTACATTATTTCTTAAATTATATCTCCTTGGTTTTAAAGGTGTTTCTTCTTATCCTTCTTTTCCTTAACATTTCAGCATACTCCCATCTTTCCATCTTAAGAGGGAAAATTTATGGCCTCCTTGTTGCAAAATTTTTTCCCCTTTTGTATTCAAAATACTTTTGGTTGACTCTACTAGAATAACACAATTTTGTATGGTTGGATGAATCTCAATCATACCTTTTTTGGTAGTTTCCCTTAGATGCAATGCTTTATTATCCTTGTGATTGGTTAACAAGCATAACACAACTTTATCTAGACCATTCGCCCTCTCCTTTGTGCATATTTACAAGATGATTTCTGTAGCATAATTTACATCTTTATTTTCACTCTTCCTCCTAAATTTGTATCAGCTAGAATTAAAAAAGTTCTAGCCCATTTAATTAATGGTTTTCTTTGTGTCTCCCCCATAATCTCATAACATAACACACCTTGAAATTTTTTTGGATAATTGAGTTTTGTCTCATCGTTGATGAATTATCTTACTCATTAAATATGATCACTTGTGCTCTCGCAATAAGATTTTGAAAATGAAATTAGTGATTGAGATATTTTTATTATCACGGTCTCATCAACTAGTGTAGTTGAAGCCTTAGTTTTTTGAGATTTTATTTGTGTGTTTTTTTGAGGGTTTTCATATGGTTGTACACATTAAGGTTCTTGGTGTGGGGATCTTCTTCCCTTTAGATAAGTGATGTATTATCTATTTGAAGTTATAATGAAATAAAATAGGTTGTTTAAAGGATTCAATATGATGAATGGATAAACTACAAAGCTCACCCATATTTTCTTTCATGTACATAGTAAGGAAGATGATCCACTAGGATAAACAAGTATATAGTGGTAAATGGATGTACAGATCCTTCATTCTTGTGGAAGATGACTATGTAAATAAGGATGGTAAATTCAAGATCTAGGGTAAACATCAAAATAGTGATCATTTTATTTGTATGTATGTAGACAACAAACAAAGAATTCAATTCTATGAGTAGATCTAAGAAATCATGATAAAAAATAACCTATGATCTAATTTTCAATTCAAAAAGGTAGGTCAAAGCCAACTAGAAAGGTCGGGGAGAACCAAGAGGTGAGAGAAAATTCCAATAATCTTTGACCCTGCAACTTCTAATAAAAATACTACAAATTTGCATCTCTTAACCAAACCTTTCTATAGCCTCTTGTGCACTCACACAACCTATAACCATAACATACAAAAATGGTAAAATATTTATCATAAGGGATTTTCTTAACTCTATTCTTGCTAAGGAAATAACCTTGAAATTGATATTGAAATTCTTGAAAAATAAATGCCCTCACATGTAGAAGAGGCTTGATAACATGATTATACCTTTAAAATGTTTGTTGTATCGAATGGTTAATTTAGATAACTTAAAATATCCTTTATTTTGTCTTGAATTTGGATCTAGGATAGAATAAAATGAATTCCTTCATACATGATAAGATCTAGACATTACACCTTATCTTTCATGCTTGATTCTTAATTCAATGAACTTGATTTCTTGAATTTCCTTGATTTCTCTTTAACTTCTAAGGATTTGCATGCTGATGAATGCATATCTTTAAATTGATGGATGGATTGAATAGACATTGAAATGAGGGATGTACCCTTTCTTTTTTTCCTCACCCAGACATTTTGAGATCTTAAATTAAAGCATACCAACATGTTTCTAAAGACCCTGTTAGTGTCAAAAGACTAAATAACCATTCAAATTTTTTAGGGTATGCGATGACTCCTAGGTTAGGGGCAAGTAGACTAAACACATTACCATCTAGTTTCCCTATACAAACTAATTGCATCTTAAATTTGGGTCAGGTCAATTTTTAGGTGGAAAATATGAAAATATGCATGAAATCAAGGTTGGATCAAGAATAACGTGCATTAAATCCTTGGACACTAAAATGAGGCCTAAATAAGGACTCAAATCGTATAGGAATAAAATTTATGACACTACATTTATCCCCACTTTAGTGGGATATGAAATTCATTCATACTCACCTTAAATTAGATTAAGGACAACTCTTATCAATGTGAGGAGACAAGATAAACACCCAAGAAGTGAGTAACTTAGGTCCTTACCAGTATAAAACAAATAAAAAGGATATAGTCACATGAAGAGAGTGGGACGAAAAAAAAGACTTGACCATGATAGTATGGTAAGGTTAATGATATGATAGTTAGCCCATCTCACAAGATAACTAGGTAAAGCATTACATGCAAGGAATGGAAGAAACCTTACTAAGATGAGAGATGGGTGATATAAAACAAACTAAATTGACTCCTCTTTGTGAAATTTGGTCAAACTAGATATAAAACAAACTATACTCACCTGTTTATACAATCATGTGGGTCGCAAGGTATAATGTTGCTGGATGGAGCCGTACAGACTTTTGAAACACATGGAAATTAGGAAATTTGAAGGAAATCATTTCATGCTTTGTTTGTAACATATTTTCTCCAAGGTCAACGAAAAACCTTTCCTTGACTGTAGGGAGTATTTTTAAACATTTTTGAACAAATTGCCAACCATCCCTAACCACTTTTTAAATATCTAACCGTTGGGCTACCAAGTTGCACATTTTGGAATTACAAACTTGCAAAGTTATAAAGAAACTTGCAAGATTTTGAAAATTTTAACCATACTTAACCAAATTAATTCAAATTAATTTATTTCACTCTATGTATAAATAAGGATTCCAATTGATCTATATTACATTATTACACATTATATTTGACACTTTTTCATATTGTGATGTTATCATGATAATATTTATCCATATAGGACCAATCGACATCTCTCACTAATCGAGTTCCAACTCATTACAAATGATCCTTAGGACCTTATTAGAGATTACATGGCATGAAACATAGAAAAAAAAAAAAAATCAAAATTTATCATGGAGGTATGAAATCCAGTGGGTGCCCCTACAACATATACCCTGGGTGGAAAGAATCTCATATTCCACCCAAGATCAATTGCTGCCCAGAATTCTATGGATTTTAATGTCTTCTTCAGACATCCATGTTGTATCCTTAGGTGGTAGACCATGATACTTAATCAGATACTCATTTTTAGCTCTGATTCCTTGTCCTTTTGACCTCTCAAGTGTCCAAAATGGTTTTAAGTTTCATGTGTTCAGAAGGACTACTTTGTAATTTTGAATATTCATTTGGAACTTGGCATATTTTCCCTTGGGAAATGTCTCCTTCAAATAGAAAAACACCATATCTCCCAGTTTGAACTTAATACCCCTCGTCTTTTGATCTGCATATTCTTTATACTTCTCCACACTCTTCTTGAGAAGTTCTTTGACTTTCTCATTGATGTCTCTCATTACTATTGCAAACTCTTCTCCTTTTTAAATTCTTCTATCCATCCCTTTTAGATCTCTAAGTTTAAATAGCCCTCTTGGGATAATGCCATAGAACACTTCAAATGAACTCTTTCTTATGATCATGTTTATGGATTCATTATAAGCTTAATTAGCTTCATGGATTACCAAATCTTATTGTTGACCATGTTCCTTTATGAGAAACCTTAAAATATGTCAAATTGATCTATTCCCTATCTATACTTGCCTATCCATTTGGGGATCGTAGTCAGAACTATATGAAAAATTTGTGCCCAATTTACTCCACAAGGTCCTCCAAAAATGACCAATGAATTTGTAATCCATATCTGATATAATATTTAAAGGAAGTCCATGAATCCTTACAAGTTATTTGAAAAATAGACTTACAATATTAAAGGCATCACTAGTGTATTTAAAAGGGATAAAGATCTACCCCCAAAAAATTACTATCAAACCCTCTTTGTGTCCTTAGTAGTCCTAAGAAAAATTAAAGTACTAGTAATCTCCCAAGCTCTATTTTTGTATGAGAAAAGGTTTGTAGAGGCTTGTATTTGAAGTAGTACCCTTTTCTCTTTGACATATGGTGTAACTTTCCACAAACTTATTTACATCCACTTGCATTTCAGGCCAAAAGTAAAACCTTCTAACTTTCTCCAAGGTTTTAACAATTCCAAAATGTCCCCCAAGACTCCCACAATGCTTCCCCTCATTAAATTTTCTCTCAAAGAGCACTTTGGCAAAGACAATTGAGGCCCTCTAAAGAGTAAATCATTTTCTAACACAAAATCAGAAAAATCACTGTGAAAATTATTTGAAAACTGATAGGAAATAAAAAAAAAAATGCATCCTTTAAACCATCATTTTCTTCTCCCTTATTAAATTGGATCTCATAGAGAACTTTGAGAAAAAAAATTGAGGCCCTTTGAAAAGTATATCATCTTACAAACAAAAAAATGCATCCTTGAAATCACCATCATCATCATCTTGATACATATCTTTTAGGGAATATACACTAACACTTTGGAGTTGAATCTCCTCCACCATGAGTGACATCCTACTAAGGGAATTGACAACCTTTTTTCTTGGAAATTATTATGCCTTATTGTGAAGGTCTAGGCCTGCAAGTAGTCCACCCATTTATGTGCGTATGGTTCAAATTTCCTAGACTATTCAAGAAGCTTAGAGCATGGTTATCAATGAAGACAATTAGTTATATTATAAATAGGTAGTGTCTCCGCTTATTGAGGGCTTGAACCGTGTCATAAATTTCAAGGTCTTATAAGGAATACTTCCTCTTGGTCTCATGAAACTTATGACTAAATAAGGCTACTAGTATCTCATCTTGACTCGAAACAACCCCAATGAGATAATGGTTGACATCACACTCAATTGTGAATACCTTGTTAAAATTAGGTAATGCGAGTATTCAGTATTGAGCCACTCTCCTCTTAAAATATTAAAAGATTTTATTTGCCTCATTTGTCCATTGAAACTTGTTCCTTTTATCTCCTTTAATAGTATCTATAATAGGTTAATAAATATGGCTAAAATTATTAATGAAATTTCTATAAAAACTTGCAAGCACATTAAATCTCCCTACCTCTGCTACTAATTGATGCAGGAGCATCCTGGGTGTAAGAGCAATCTTGCATCACCCAAAAATATTTCTGTTTTTATATTCAATAAGGGCTATTTTGTGCAGAGCTGCCATTTATGGAAGGTTACTATTTTTGGTAATTTTCGTATGTGCTCAGAATGATCTGATTTCTTTCTTGGAGGTTCATTTTGGTCATATAAGTCTGCCAGTAAAGTTTCATTGCCAGATCAAGTGTATATTGGAAGATATTGAAAATTTTCGGTATTGGCAGCAGGGTACAGAAACTTTGAACTCAGTTTTGAAGGCTTTAGAGGCCCCGGATGAGGTCAAAAATTTGGGAGACAAGCGCTTGCGCTGGTCAAGCCTGTAGAGCGCTTCGTGGCATTTTCGAAATGGGGTTATAATATCCGATCGGGTCAACTGGTGATGACTTATGGTCCTCAGAAGTTGGGCCACCTAAAATGGCAGAAAATAATTTTCTTCAAAATTTCTGTTCGGGTTTCAAAGGTTATCTTGAGCCGACTATGATGTAATAAAATGTAAAATAAAATAATTCTAAGTTTGGTC
>MU225430.1:2311100-2378050 GCA_018584345.1 Thuja plicata
AAGTGTATATTGGAAGATATTGAAAATTTTCGGTATTGGCAGCAGGGTACAGAAACTTTGAACTCAGTTTTGAAGGCTTTAGAGGCCCCGGATGAGGTCAAAAATTTGGGTGACGGGCGCTTGCGCGAGTCAGTCCTGTAGAGCGCTTCGTGGCATTTCTGAAATGGGGTTACAATAGCCGATTGGGTCAACTGGTGATGACTTATGGTCCTCGGAAGTTGGGCCACCTAAAATGGCGGAAAATAATTTTCTTCAAAATTTGTGTTCGGGTTTCAAAGGTTATCTTGAGCCGACTATGATGTAATAAAATGTAAAATAAAAGAATTCTAAGTTTGGTCGGCCTTATTCTGGAACCTTCCCAGGCGGTGGAAAAATTGCCTATATAAGGAAGGCTGTATTATTGTCTTAGGCGGTGGAGGAGAGTTCTGGGTAGAGATCTGGGTAATAATTCGAGGCTTTGTCCTACAGAATATTGTAAGGGAATTCCCATGTGGCTTTGCATATTGTAATTCTGAAAGTTTGTAATTCCACATTTGTGGAGATAATAAGAAGCCAATTTTCTGTTCTTGCAGATTGTTGTTGTTTCTCTGTTTATGTTATGTGTTTGTGGTATTAAGGGGAGCACCCTTCATCACTAATTTAGGTTTTTTCTAACTTAGTATTTCTTCTACCTTTGTTGGGTTCATATTGAAATCACCTTTGGAAAGTATAAAACAATAGTAGACAAGCTCTTAATTCATGAAATTATATTTCTTTAGATTGATCATTAGATTCTCCTTATTCATCCTCCTTAATAACATGTCCAAATGTTGAAAATGCTCCTCCTTTGATTGGTTATATAGAAGGATATCATCCGAGTAAACCACCACAAATATTCCTATGAATGGTTTTAGGACCTCATTTATCAACTTCATAAATGTGCTATGGGAATTAGATAGGTCAAATGACATTACTAGTCATTCATAAAAACCTTCAATGGTTCTGATAGAGGTTTTGCACTCATCTCCTAATGTTATTCTAATTTTATGGTACTTTCATTTCAAATAAATCTTTGTTTATTAGCATGCACCCCCTAATCAACACATCAATTCTTCCATCCTAGGTATAGGGACTCTATTCCTGATTGTAATCTTATTGATTTCTCTTGAATAATTACATAAACTCCATTATCCATCTTACTTAGCTAACAAAATAGTAGGATTGACACAAGGGATAAAGCTTTCCCTTATTAGGCCTTTTTCCAACAACTATATGATTTGATTTCTCATCTCTTAATTCTTCTTCAGTGTCATCTTATTGGCTTCTTTGTTTTGAAATCTTACACCGGGTATGAGGTCAATATGATGAATCACATCCCTCATAGGTGGAAATGAACTAGATAACTCCACCATAATGGGTATATGCAGGATCATGGTATGTCAAACAAGGACCTTAAGTAGCAATGAAAATTTAGAAAATTAGGGTTAGGAAAGTTGACATAAAAAATTGAAAAAGATATCAAACTTATATAAAAAGATGTAAGAAGAGGATCTCTAGAAAATTGAATGTAGTTTTTAAGCTACTAGCCCTTTTTTGAAATAAAAATACTCTATATGGTAAAAATTTCAAATTTCAATGCAGTAGTATGCGAATTTTAGAAAAAAGATAAGAAGTAGGTGTATGTCTGACCACCTTAAACACAATCAAATAATAATATTTTTTTACTATATATATATATATATATATATATATATATATATATATATTAGAACCATTTCAAGATTTGATGCATATTTGTTTGCAATGCTTTTCCTAGTAAATAATTAATTATAAATTCTCTTCTACAACTTTTTCAGAATATGAAAACTCTTATGTGTGACCACCTTAACTTAATCTAAACTTCATCAAAGTGATTTTTTTTTCTTTTAGTTGGAAAAGCATAGAATGTGATGCATGTTTTTTATTTTAAAAATGCATTACCATTTGAAAATTACAGTCATTTTCAATCATTTTATCAATTAGGACATTAGAGGTAACTTCATCAAAAAATAAATAATAATTAATTATTCAACTCAAATTTTTACAAAAATTATATTGATGGACATATGAGAATCTCCTTAATACACTCTTTTCATTTCATCAAATTTGGCTGAAAAAATTCCTCATCTACATGGTCAAAGTCCAGAGATCGGAGGAAATATGGAAAACACATTTTTAGTGTTGACCATCTAAATTTGGCATCCCAAAGCCAAAACCTGAGGAAAATATTGAAACGAGTCCTTAAGTGTGTCGGAGGTATCAGGTACTCAATATGTATTATATATAATCCAAATTAGTTACCTAATTCAAATCGGACACCCATTTTGAAAAAATTAAAAACCCCATTTTAGTAAAATGTGTATAACTTTTATGTTTGTTATTAAGTTTTTTAATTTTTATAAACTTTGGAAAGGTGATTACGATACCTAGAATACAGATAAGGTAATTTTATTAATTTTGAAACTATTAATAATCAAAACTTTTGCACACAAAATCATCCTTTTTTAGTTAAATTTTTCTCCCATACGAATTGACATAGTTAAAAAGTAGAAAATAATGAAAAACTTAGATTCTATGCACTAATGAGCTTAAAATTTTTGAAAAATCATCATATAGGGTTTCCTTGTTTTCTTGGATCCTTTGTACGCAATTTCCCAAGATGAACTAGGAAAAAATTTCTATGTATACCTCTCTTCCCCTCTCTTAATTTACTTATTTCTATATTTCTCTCTTTCTATTTCACTTTATATCCCTTTAAATTCATCTCTATCCTTTTTCCTTTCTTTACATCTCTCTTCGTCTCTTTGTCTTTATCATTTTATCTTTCTATGTCTCTATCTCTACTAATTTATCTTCTCTATATTTATCTTTCTCCCTACAAATCTTTCTACATGTACCTATTTCTTACTTGTCTTTACCACCTCATTTATATCTCTCTCTTTCGCTCTCTATCTCTAACTCTTTATATATATCTGAAGATATCTCTTATTTTATTCATCTATCATAATAAATCAAATAGTTAGAGGGGGGAACTATCATGATAAATCAAATAGTTAGAGGGGAGAGGGATGGGATGGTGGGTTGGAATAGGTGGGATGGTGAGATAACACACACACACACACACACACACACACGAAGGTGATTTTTTCCCTGCCTAATGAAAAATTCCATAAAATCCTGGCGAATAATACATTAATGTGGGGAAAATATATATTGTGTGGGGCGAATTTTTTTCTTTTGAACTAAATAAATTATAATATATGAGGCGAATGAATTTTTATTGAAGGGAAAAAAAATATTTGTGCTAGCGAATTTTATGTGCCTTTTGAAAAAATATATATATTTTTGGCTAATCTATCGTTATGTATGGGAAAAATAAATATTTGATTGGTGATTTTCAAAAGATGGGACTTGTCAATACGTCATGTGGGCCAACGCCAACTAATAAATTGTTTGCAGATTAAACACATGTTGGTATCCATAGGCACAAAAATTTACATCGACACACAACCTAATAGTAACATCCATCATTTTATAATGTCAAATGTCTTCTTTGAGATCGTTTGATGATCCTAGATGAATGGTTGAAGTTTAATTAATCTGCACCATAACTATTATCTACTTAATGCAACATCACGTAATGACATCATTATTTACACGTATCAAGTCTTACATATGTTTAGGTGGACGGTTAATAATGTATCACAGTTGTCGTTAATAAAAGAAATGTTTTATCACTGACACTAAATCTGGCTATTTCTAATTTTACACACTTGTGCTTTTAATATGAAAGATTTAAAAAATTTTGAAGGACAAATGAGTTAATTAGGTTACATAAAGAATTAAGGGCTATTTATAGATGATCTATGCTTCCTTTTTCTTCAATTCTCCTTTGGTTTGGGTTTGCCTTTGCTAGTGCTTGAAAGATTGCCTCTGGTTTTGGTTTTTAGGTTGTATTAGTATAATTTTAGATATTGTGGTAGTTGTTTTTTGCAGATGGACACTCCTATCCGTTTGATAAGTACATCTACGGAGGAACATAAGGCCTTTTTGGGCCCGGTCTCAAACCAAACCCTTGAATCAGTTTGCAAGGAGTTTGGAGCCTTCACAAATGAGGTTGTGAGGCTGGTGCTAGGCCGTCAATTTTTGGAAAATGTTGATAGGTACCGAGTTAGCACCAACATTATGTCTAGTTTTTTGGCATCTCTTTTGGACCTCGGGGGACAGAAGGTGGATATGCTCCTTCTGTTAAGGAAGCTATTCAAACATGAATTCCTGGGTGATGTTGTTGAGGTTGTTGTTTATGAAAAATTAGGGGTGGGGATCCCTTGGGCAAGTGATATACACAAGCTTTTCAAGTCATATGATGATGTGGCCATTCAACCTTTTCTTTTGAACCTGGATGCTCAGCAGTTGACACACCATAGGAAATGGGCACAGATTGGTAGGGATTTTCTTCGCAAATGGTTTCTATTGGATGACTTGGTGGACTACGGATGGTTGTATGAATTCGCAGAGCTTGTTGTCTCTAGAAATTTCTACTTAGATGGAGGGGAAAATCCTTAGTGTTGTGTCCCTATGACCTCTGCCTGAAAATTTTGAAATTTTCACTATAGTAGGTTGTAGGTTTTGTCTTTAAACCTTTGTAAGGACTTCAAGTGAAACTGTGAAAGTCTCTAAAGCCAAAATTATGAATATTGTAAATTTATAGAAAATATTAATGAAAACTTTGCAACTTCATTTTAGTTTTTTTTAATGGATTTAATTGTAAAATATGTATGTGTGAGTTGTGATATATGTGATTTTATAATTTTTGAAATTTAAAATGAACCAAAAAAATGTTAAATTGTTAAATGACAACATGTTATTTATTTAACATTATTTATTTGATAGTAATATAACTTATCTTTTTCATGTGTCATGTCACATGTGTGACTATGCGACTACCGAATTGTGAAATTTTAAAGTAGTTACTCTTTAAAATTTAAAGTAAAACTAAAATCTAAAATTAGCAAATGCCAAATGGCAATACATAAAACATCTAATAATGACAATTTCTGGACTACCAGTCACATCAAGTTAATTTCGTCTCTTTGGTAGAGGAGTTGTCCACCGTCATTGGCAACTGCAAGTGGTATGTACATTGTACTATGAACTATGAGCATTGATACCATCGACACGTACCTTAAACCCTAATTTGTAAATGTATTATTCAAGACCGTTGATTGATGTAGATCAATGGCTAGAGTTTTATCTCGGGCACAGTTTCTTGAAATGAATGTCTTGTCAGAGTGGAAGTGACATTCTTTAGCCATCAGGAAATTCTCATGGTTTCCCAAATTGTACTAGTACAAACTGTAGTTATTAGTATAGTGACCATTGGTTATATTAGTAATTTCCCACACTCTTGCATTAATGCATTAATGGGAATGATTTACCTAATGATATGGTAGATATGGATTCACAGGGCTATTAATAGACATTCTTGCCTTCTTGTTCATCAATTTCAATTGGATTTTGCCTTTCAGGCTCATCCCTCAAATTTTAATTTTCTATGTAGTTTGAAGATTTAGGTTTTAAGTTTAGGCAGAGATGGACACACCAATTAGGTTGAGAACAACATCTACTAATGAGAAAAAGCCCTTTTTGGGCTGGATACTAGATGAAGTACTCACTTCCATTTGCAAGGAAGTGTGCTCTTTCATTAACAATGTTGTGTTGATGGTGCTCGGCCATGAGATCATTAACAATGCTGAGTTGATGGTGCTCAGCACACACATTACGTCCCACTTCCTAGCGTCTCTTCTTGACCTCAAACAAAAGAAGGTAGACATGCTTATGCTACTGCGGAAAGTTTTCAAGGATCAATTTCTTGTGGACGACGTCCTATTTGTTGTCTTCACAGAATCAGGGTTGGGTATCCCTTGGGTTGATGAAATTGAAAAGCTTATCCAGCGAGGCAGCAATGTGGAAAGGCAACGCTTCCTGCTAAACCTTAATGAAAGGCAGCTGGTGTGGCATCGAAAGTGGGAGCGGCTGGGGAGGGACTTCTTGAGGAAGTGGTTTCACCTTGATGACTTTGAGGAGACAGAATACAACTGGCTCGATGAATTCGCGGAGATTATCCTCAACAAACAATTCTTCTCAGACAGGGATGGAGATGAAGACCCTTAGTTATTATGTTCTTGAAATGGTTTTCTGCATTTTTTTTTTGTTTTTTTTGTTTTTCCTTATATGATCAACTAGTACCCTTGTGGCAACACATTTTGTAACTGTTTGGAATCTGGATACTACCCATTTGTGGGTAAACATACTTCCCATTTTGTAGGTGTTTATGGTTTGACTATAGTCTAAACTTAAATGTTAAACTCTATAATTATAAAGTATATTATAATATTAGTGATGTAAATTTTTGAAATAATTAATGAAAATTTTGTTGTTCGACTATTAATAATTATTGTAATTTTTCTATCAGTGTGTGAGATGATAGATTGTCTGCGTAGATATTGTTTAATTGCAATTTTGTAAAGAAATCTGAAGACTTCATTTTGTTTAATTGCAATTTTTTAAATAAATCTATAGACCTTAGACCTTAGACTTTACTTATGATAAATAATAAATAATAAATTATATGCCCATTGCAAATCGATGTGTGAATCTCTGATATCATATAATATGTATTATGAACCAAAAAAAAAACAATGTTTAATGTATGTGTGTGATTTATTTAAGAGTATTAACTTAATTTTTCCATGTCAATGACAAATGTAATTATCATTATGTGTCATGTGTGCCACTGCGAATGTGGAATTGTAAAAGTTTAAAGCATTTTATAAATTATTGTTAGTAATAAGTTAATAAATAATTAGAGTATTAGACAATTATCTGTGATTGTAATAATTTAAATTTAATTAGTTATTTTTATATTAGACAATTTCAATATTTAATCTTATTTAAATTTAATAAATGTTTGGCGTATGGTGTTATGTGTAACTGTATTTCTGGAGACCGTTGGATGAGAAGAGATCAATGACGTACGATGTATTTTAGGCCAAAAGGTAAAAGAAATCCCATTTCTATAATCCTATTCCAAAATCACCACACTTGTACACTCATTCAATCAGACGACACGTAGTGAAGTGACCACTCACACAATCGGTGTCATCTGATAAATATAGTTCAAAGTAAATAAATTGGACCCACCACACATGATAGTGACTGCCAGTGACCGTTGGATGAGCAGAGATCAATGATTACGACGTACGGTGTATTTCGGGCCGAAAGGAAAAATAAATCTCATTTTTGCAATCCGATTTTGAAATCACAACATATGTACATTCATTCAATCGGATGACTCATGACCACTCACACAATCAGTGTCATCTGATAGATATAATTCAAAGTAAATAAACGGGACCCACCACAATTACAAATGATGGTGATTGCCACCGACTGTTGGATGAGAAAAGATCAACGATGTATGTTGTATTTTAGGCCGAAAGGCAAAATAAATCCCATTTTTGCAATCCTATTCTGAAATAACAACACATGTACACTCATTCAATCGGTGTCATTCGATGACGAGTGTAAACCTATTCTGCAATCATGACATGTGTACACTAAGCTAAGTTTAATTCAAATCATAATTGGAATAACTTAACATTTAATTAGTAATAAGCTCAATTTGACTGCAGACCAAACAATTAAGTGAGACATGTCCTAGTGACCTCAGATATCTGGAGAAGCAATAAAAGTTAACATGAGTGACAGTAAAAGTTAACATGAGTGACAAGTCATGACTGACGATTCAGTACTACTCACTATCGTATAATTTTAACCTAATTTTTTATATTTTCAGTTCTTACTAGTATTATAGTATATTGTATTGGAGAATCAGAGATTCAGAAAGGGGTTATGGGTAACAGCTTCTAGGTTGAGGATTGAGGAATGAAACAGAGTCTCTTAGCTCTTTTCCCACTCACAGTCTGCACAAATTGAATTTCTAGGTAAAATCCTGAACACCCACGTCCCGCCTTTAAATTTTTCAATTCTAGAGGTTTACTGTTTAGATTGTAGTCATAGAATTAGGGTTGAATTTTCAAACATGCCTATAAATTGTAGCTATCACTAGTATACCATAGTCCACGATGGGAAAAAAAAGTACCAAGAGTACAAGTAAAGGGTAAAGAAAGAAAATAGAGATAATAGGCTTCCACAAACTGGTTAAAACACCAGGTTTCACTAATGAATTCCATGATATTTTTGATCCTGTTATCCATGGAAATAAGGGAATCATGGAAATTAGATTTGCATATGAAAATAAGTGTAAAGATCCAATGAAGGATTCAAATTTATGTCTATTTAACAACACGTTAAAGGCAAAGACAAATAAAATTGCACTGTGGGTTGTTGGGCCAGCACACATGGTGTTACCTCAAGTATTCCCTTGTCCAAAATTATGATGAAAATAGAAAAGCAATTATCAATAAAAATACTCAGGAGAAAATTTTGTTGATAACAGAGACTGAATTTTCTAGGCTATTGGACCTAGGGTTTGAAGCACAAAAATCAAACATGCACATTGACCTAGGAAAGCTAACAGAGAGATATGATAATTTAGATCCAAAAAAGAAAGATTCATATATCAGAGGAATAACAAGCATTTCTAGTCTGGATCCAGATCATAAGCCTCCTTATGATTATGATATTTTTGTGCAATGGGTTCAGGATAGTATTTCTTTGCTAGCATTTTGTTTGAGATTGGATAGTAATAAAGAAGTGGGTGCCAGCATTCTTGAAATGATTTTTTAGATTCATTATCAAAATGAACTAGTAAAATATAATTTTATTAAGAACACTATTCATTGCATGCAAGAACAATTGCTAATGAGTAAAAAAGGTTCACATAAGACATTTAGGTTCATAACCTACTTGTGCTATCTTCTTTTAGAAAAGCATCGTGCAATATTTCAGACAAACAAGCTTCAAAGTCAGGTCCAAAATGCACTATATGAATGGACACCTCAAATAGGGATCAGTGATAATAGAAGGAACTATAACAATTTTGTAGACTTATTTTTTGTACCTATGTATCATAAAATTATAGGCACTCTGTTGCCTAGATTGCCTGTGTCTTGTAGAGATTGCATTCAACTCAGAAGTCAAATACAATTGGTTGACTGGTACTTCATGGAAGACTACACTGTGTTAAGGTTTTACGGTTCAGTGGTAGAACCCTACAAACTTCCAATACATGTTACAGAGAGGGTTTTTGCATTGGAATATGTTCGGCAGATGGAGAGAACAGATGCACTTTTTAGTGGTCAGCAAAAGAAAATGATATTTCCTTCCTTGCCTTTCAAGTTGGGAGGATTCACATTTGAGAGAAGAGGATTCAAAGTGGCAGAGGCTTTTTTTTCAATTTTTTTCTTTGCTGTTGATAGTCACTGGCAGTATGATCCACTAAACATAATTGGATCAAAGCTTAGAGCGAATGGGAGCTCCGCAAGCAAATGTCAACATGAAAGTATGCCATTGATAGAAAAATTTAAAACCATGGATTCCTGGGATGAGGTAAAAAAAAAGATGGAGAAATATGCCGCTGAAAATAATAGTTCAATACAGGAATTGTCATCACAAATTATTGCATTGCAAAATCATAAATTAAAAGAGCAGCAAAAGACATCCTACAATTTCTACCAGAAAGCTGCTAAACCATCTACAAAACTATTTCAAACAAAATAATGCTTCAATGTGAAGATGATAATTGGACTGCAACCACAATTAAATATTTTTTGGAAATGAGGAAGAATCTCAGTGAGCCAAAGACCTCTGTAGATCTTTATGATCCAAACAAGGATGAAATATTTAGCGATTTGTGGAATGCGGAGCATCCTGGTCAAGCACGTCATAGTGATTATAGTTATTGTGATGATCAAGATACTGGTTTTGATGGGCGGGAATATATGACAATTGCTACTGGAGTCAGTGCGTCCACAAAAGAAAAATATAGCAAAGGGGCAGAGATGGTAGAAAAAAAGGGTTTTCCAGGTAGGGGTGGTCTAGGTCCCACAAGAGAAGGGAATTGGTATCCATTTGCCACACCCGCTCCACCAAAATGTGGTAGTGGACCAGTAATTGGAAGTTCATCAGAAATAGGTACTACTCGGTCTCATACCCTTGCACCTTCATTTGTTCCAGCTTCAAAAATAGTTCCACCTTTGCCAAGCACTCAGATTCAATATGAATCAAGTGGCACTACCAATGGTGGGGATGGAATGGGTAGTACTAGTGGTCTGAAAATGAAATTACAACTGGACATGAAATTAATGGATCCCAAAGATCAAAGCAGTGTAAAGAAGTAAAAGGTTACATGACAACAATGCCAATGGTGTCTGTGACTATGAGTCCAACAAACGCCACTCCTTCAGGACAAAACCCTCTGAATAGTCCAAATACTCCACTTGTAATGCGTCAGGGTGTTACTTCTACTAATCCTCATAGTGCAATTATTAAAACCACAAGTGGAAGCTCGTACATAGCTGCAAGTTCTATTTCACCTTTCAAACATTCAATTGTGTCAGAAAACCCTGATTTTTGTTACAATGAATTTGTAACAAACTTTGAACAAATAAAAAATAGGAATAGACAAAATACTAAGACATTGAAGAGGGATGCAGTTGTTGCAGCTCGTGATGCAGAACCTGCATTGAATAGGTTATTTCCCACATATGACCCAAAGAATGAAATGATGGAGTTCATGGTTTTTATGCCCCCGCTAGAGATAACAATCCACTAGAGTCAAATAGATCCATCTAAATTTCAAGTTAGCACCCTCCAAATGGATTTAATAAAAATTAAAAACGTGGACAAGATAAATGTGTCGAAAATGACCAACCAAGTTGTCTACAGTTCAGTGATGAAGTTACAGAGAGAAAATGGAAAGCTTCAGGGAAGAATAGAAAATTTATAGGCAGACCTGGCAAATGAAAAGGCAAAGGAGAAAGCAACAGATAATAGGTGCAAATAATTAGAGAAAAGGATAAAAAATTCATCCTCTAAAGAAGAAATTGTTCAACAAGAACATATGGAGGCAGAACTGAAATTTGTGAGAGAAAAATTGGAAGAAAGCAATAAAAAACTAGAGGATGAAAAATAATCTTTAGTAAATTTATAAAAAAAAATTGAGAGAATAACACAAGTAAACAATAAATTAAATAAAGAATTAGAGGGTAAGAGGGTAAAAGAAAAACAATGGGAAGAGAAAGAAAACCAGTGGGAAAAGGAAGCAGAGAAAATAAAAAAAATAGAGTGAACACTAGTTGTCAGAATTGAGAGAAGAACTAAAGAGGGAAAAAAAGACAATGAAAACTTACAAAAATAGCTTGAATGACCAAATGAAAAATACAGTCAAGTAAATAAAAAGAGACCTTTGGGGGAAAATAAAGGTGACTGGTGATAGGTTTTGTGATTGGTTTGAATTGAATGAAAGTCTTAGAGATGTTTCCGAGAAGCTCAAAGAGCACATTGACAAAAACAAATTTTTTTGTCAGAGAGAGAAAATTGCAAAACAGATTTTGAAAAAAATCAACACAACCAGTGACATGCATTTGGCAAGCAAGGGAATTAATGAATTCTCTCTTGCATCAATAAAAGCAACCTCTATCTTAAAAAACTCTCAGAAACTAAAGGAAGTAGAGGAAACTCTTGCCTGATTTGAGATGAAGCTCACCAAGATGAATCAAACAACAACTGGAATGATAGGTCATGGTTTGCTGAGTCCTGGTCCTAGTAACTCATTAATGAATTTTGTTGGAAGAGAATCTTACAAAAAAAGGTTGGAGGAGACAATGAGCACTGATTTAGGCAAGCTTCGTCAGGACACAACTCATGAAGGCATTGCAAACTACATCAAACCATTGACAAATTTGATTGCAGTATTGGAAGGATGATTGCTTTCAAGTCAGTATAACAAGTATGAATGGATGACGAGGTTGAAGGTCATCTACTATAACTTGAAAAATATTAACCTTCCAAGTGATTCAAAATGGAGCTTATTAAACAAACTGGCAGAATCATCTTGATGTAATAAAAAAATAGAATGTGAAAGTAACAATTTAAAAGTAATAGTAGTTAAAAGTAACAATTTTGAACTTTTTTTTTTTAACAGGATCAATGTAGTAGAGACACATAGAGTTGTGTTCTAATTCTTACTACTATTAACGAATGAATTGTTAAATTATGTCATATTTGTAAATAAATTAATGAGAATCTCTATTTCTAAGAATTGTATCATATGAATTGTTATGTTTTCAAAAAATACAAAAAATCCTTAAGAATTGTACCATATCAGTTGAATAATGCAAAAGAAAACCAGTATTAATTGTAGAAATCATGAGATTATCAACCACATTCATGTTTTTGAATTTTGACATTGGAATATGATATTATGCATGATTAATGAATTATGATGAGATAAAAAAACTGACAGTGTCATAGTAGACTACAACAAAATGTTTAATAAATACCTAGGACCCGCTACTTCTACAAAGGTTCAAGTTGCCACATCATCTCATTATCGAGATTCTCTGATTCATCACCATCAACTTCATAGCCTCCTTGGTTCTTTGATATGTTTTCTACACTCTGCATACCTCCACTTAAATCAATTTCAATGCTACCATTACCAGTACTAGTACATGAGTCAATGACAGTCACATTATTGTCTCTAGCACTCCCACTTTGGTTTGAAATGTTGCCCAGCCCTCTTCTCTGACATTTATTCTTCCACACTTTTAGTGCCTTGTCGTAAGGAAAAGTATGAACTTCATACCTGGATGTATAGAGCCTCAAGAAATTTTCCAAATTCTTGTCTAGTTTTTTTCTTAGATTTGACTTTAGGAACCCCAAAGCACTGAAAAATCTCTCATCCTCCACCGACCCCAATATCATTGTAAGAAATAAATCAGCAAGCTTGAAAAATTTTGATATTGAATCAATCAACATTTCGCTCTCAGCTAGATATTTCCAAATTCTTGTTGTCGATCCATCATGATGGGGGTTCTCTATAATATTATATTGTTTCCTCAGTGTCTATGAAAAATGGCCCGATTGTTCTCTCAAATGAGATTCATCTAAAATTCCATTTAGAGTTACTCCATTTAACTCTATGATTTTTCAAAAATGATCTATCAAAGTTAGTATCTTATTTTGATAATCCTTCAAAATGTTCATACTCCAATATTGAGGAAACACAATAAACATGGATTCAAGTAGTTTGACTGGAGGGAATCTTACCCTAATCTCTGAGGAAATATCATAGGCAATGCGCTTCACAGAAGCAGTTACAGACTCAACGATCTTGGTAAAGTCTTCCCTTTTAACACTTGATACTCACTTCCTATTCTTCCTTCCTGGTTCCTCGGACTTGACCTTGGCATAGTAGTACATTGGTATCTCAACTCCATGTACTTCTGCACATAACTCCCTGTTTACACTAATCTTTAAAAACTTGTCAGTATTATCCAAATCTGTGATTTTAAGCCAGCTGGCAAATTTTACATCATCACATGATTGATAGAGATCATCTAGCGTCATGCATGTCAATTTACAAAGTGCAGCATATTCTGCAATATACATTGCTCTTTTCTGGGCCTTTTTCATTACATTTCTCATTTCCTCTAGTAGGGGAAGAATACTTGCTAATGTTAAGAGTGTCTCTACATTAGATAACCTTTGTATCAGCTCAGGAAATTTGGGTAGCCCTGCTTCTTCATGACTTGAGTTCATTAGACCAAGAAATGATTGATATTCTGAAAACACTCGATGCACTGGTCCATCCAAAGAGATCCATCTAGTATCATTATCCTTCAGAAGCTTGTTCCCATTGGTTAGTCCTTTGGAAAAGTGTTGAAATTCCCTCGATCATTTCTGACTTTAACATAAGTATAGGTAGAGCTCTTTGTTTAAAATTGCAATATTTTGTACTTGAATATTCTTGCTAATAGCTCCAAAAGCTATATTCATTTTGTGGGCCATGCAGTGAATGTGAGTAATGTAGGGAGCACAAGAAGATTGTATCTTTGTGCAAAGACTACCCCTATGGCCTTGCATTATTGAAGCTCCATCCGCTCCAACACACACCAACTTATTGGCAATCGTCATGTCATTTATACCTCCATATTAAATTAGAGATCTCTTTACTAGTTCAAATAGATTTTCAGCTATCACATTATCCTTCATTTAAGAAATAGTTAGTAGATGAGGTTGGTAGACAAAATTGTGTACAGTATAAAAATGCATGCATACCCACGAAGTATTATCTACTGTTGTAACCTCATCTAAAGACAATGCAATAAAATTTGACTCTTTAATTTTTCCTTTAGATCCTCTTTTTCAACATCGGCAAGGTAACTTGCCCATTCCCATCCACTATTTACTGACCAATGACTATTAAGATAGTTAGGAACTTTCAGAAAGTGTAATAATGAACTCAATGATGGGTAGTCTGTCATAGGACACCCTCTACTCAAAATATTAAAAACAACACTTAACTAAACTTTTCCCATTAGTTCTACTTCCAATGCTTTTCCAAAACAAGCTTCAATAGAGCCTTTAAGTTGAGCAGGCTTCGTCTGTATAATCAGCTAAAATTCATATAATTTTGCATTCCTAACATGTAGAGATTCATCCTTTGTTTTCCATCTTATCACTAATTTTTCAACTCCATCTATGGTTTTCTTTTCGTAAACTTTACCCATATGCTTCTCTATGGTGTTGATTTTTAACTGCAACCTCTTTTCCTTCTTATTTATCTTGGTGCAAATATTACATATGCATTCTACTAGAGGTTGACCTTCAATTGGATTTTCCACTAGTTCAATGAATGGATACTTTGAATCCCATTCTATTTGAAAATTCCTCGACAACTCCCACTTCCGATCATTTTCCAAATTGTTTTTTCTTTTCTTTTTCCCTACACCATCATCATCTCTGACATTCTCAGTCTCATCCAAGTTGATTATATCATTATGGCTACTCTGGGTATTTAATTGAAAATCCTCTTCAAGTTCATCATGATCTGAGATATCAGGTTCGCCTACCTCTTCAATATGTCATGTAGTTTCAGGTTGTGAATCTTCAAAATCTACTTGTGATGAAGCAGCTTCCTAATTTTGGACAGAAACATTTCCAACACCATGACCAAAGTATGATGATAAGGTTATACATTTTTCTGGCCTCTCTTGGCTTCCCCATTTGCAGGAGCCTTACCCTTATTCTTGTTCCCCTTATTTTTGTTTGACATTTCCATTCTCCAATGACTTCCACTGCAAAAAAAAAAATGTTAAATTGTTGAAGAAGTGACAATAGACTATAATATATATAAATATGATTCTAGATTTATTGGCCCTACAATCATGTCTGAGGTCTCCCTTTCACTAGTGTTCCCTAACTAGTTACTAGTTACCACTAAATAGTAATGAACTCAAAATTACAGAGTCGTGGAATAAGTATCACTTGCCTTTGCCTCAAATTAAATTGCAGTCACTACTCACCAATGTAGTATGTAGTTGCACTCAATAGTCTGAAACTTTTCCATCAATCAAATGTTTTTATACTATCGTTATTTGGAAAATTTGGTGGGAGGTATTAGGTAAAGTTATACAAATTTGGCGAAGCCCGTGTAATTTTAACACGTCTTGCATGATTTGCAAGGTGAATTTGGGTCGGGTTGAGACACGCATCCACAAAATGCTAGGAAAATTTGGGGCAGCCTATAAATATAAATGTATAAAACTATTGGTGAATATAGGCCATCCATTTGGGTCGCGTATAAATTATAGGTGAATTTTCAAAATTTACATGGACCAAAAATTAGATTCCATTGGCGATGATGTGTAAGAAAAGTAGAAAATTAAATAAAGTGATGGGCGATGGGCCCAGGCATTGGTCCCAATATTAAAATTTTTTGGGCGATAGGGTCAACCTAATATATGAAAAAAAATTGCCAATTCCCCGCTCATCGACATGCGACATTGGCAAATTGGTGAGTAATCGCCACTAAATTTTTCACACACACACACACACACACACACACACACACACACACAGAGGTCCCTGGTTCCTTATGTGGTCCTAAGAAGTTGTCATATGCATCAATAGGTTATCCAATATACTAATGGGTCTTAGGATAGATTAATAGGTCCTATGGGATCCTAAAATACATTAATGGGTGTGAATGACTCTTACAACACATTGATGGGTCAAAAATAATCCTTGGATACATTAAGAGGTGCTAAGATGTCTTAAGGAGTCCTATGTGTCATAAGCGGTCCTAAAGGGTCATAAGGGGTCATACAGAGTCCTAGGATACACAAATGTGTCTTAAGACCCCTTATGATCTCTTAGAGCCTCTACGGACCCCCTACAATATAGTAATGTAGGGTAAGGGGTATTGAGGGGTCCTAGGACACATTAATGTGTCCCATGACCCCTTAGACCCATTAGGTCCCCTTACCATACACTAATATTTAGAAAGGGGTTACAATTCATCCTGAGGTTTCTTAAGGGGTCTAAGTTGTCCCAAAAAGAAAAGAAACAACAAAGACCTCCACGTGAACAACCAAAATAAGATAACCCTAAAAAAAATGAACATGCGCAACATGAAAACCCTCAAGGCACTACTCTACCTATGAAAAATCATCAAAATATTTCTCCTTTTACCACCACCCCTAAACCCGCTGCATACTCAAGTAGATCATGTACATGCCACACAAGATGATCTTATAAATCGCTTGACACAAAATAGTGCCCAAATTTCTATATTAGTGAATCGGTTGAGGTCCTCTAATCAAGAGCACCACTCATCCCTCGCAAAAGCCCTAGAAACAATGGCCAATAGCACAAATGAGGTATCCAAAGAGGTCACAAAATGGGGTTGATGGAGGGATAGATGTCATGCATTTTATGTAGAAGGGTTATCATATGATGAGGTCTTCCTCTCTATTTTTGTAGCCTTGAAATTTGAGGTTATCTTAGATTGAGCTTCATCATAGTTACCAAATCTCTCAGCATTCCTATCAATGTTCTCTGCAAGTAGAGCTGTGATAGCTACAGATTTTTCATCTATGTTTACTTCATAGGAAAATGACCTTAGCCATGCTACCCTCGGTACTACAACTTGTACATAGGTGTTATGAGTATCAAATATAAATAAAACATCCCTATAATGTTTCTCCAATAGTGATATCAGGATTCTACTCCTTAGTCTCATCTTTTTCTCAAACTCCACAAAGTAATTTCCCATTATAGCATCAAAATTTTCTCCTAATTGCTAAATGAACTCATTTATCTGAACTATTATCGGTCAGTCCTGACTCCATACAACATCTTCTATAGTAGAAAAAGTATTATGTACATAGAATAATATGCAAACAAGTAAGGAATGAAACTTACACATAGAGTTCTTTGAATTCCTTATAATTGACAAGTTCTCGACAAGTTGAGTCATTTGCAACTCGGCAAGATCATAGGTATGATCCTTCTTCACTATTTTCTATGCCTGATCGACTTCAACACATGGAACACTATCTTCTCTACTTGATTCATATAATTCATACTGTGACTCTTACTCCAAAATAAATTTTTGGATCGGTGATAGTATAAATTTTCATCCCTTGCTTGTTCCACTCGACCAAAGTGAACTTTTCACTATCTTCCCTTTTCTGACAATGCATTATGGGCTTCACTTACACGATGGAATAACCTATATCTCAGTGAATAATATCTTTTATAATCTTTATCGGTCCATTTCCCATCCATAAACTCATGTCATGTGTTCTTCTCAACATAATCCTGATCCATTTGAACTTAAAGTCGCTTGGGAAGTCTAGGGTAGGCTTTCTCAGCAATATGTTGATGATCGGCCTTTAGAACTCCATTTACACATAGTTTTTTATACACTTGCCTCAATTCGAAGTCTTCAACCTCTCCAACATTATACATGTAACAAACTCATACATCATGCATCATAAGCACCTTTGGTGGAATTGATGATAGGGCTCTCATAAGATCTTCTTTAATTGCAGTTTCACAAATAGCTTAGAAGTTTGGCGGTGCACACGCATTGCTGATGACCCACTAAACATTCATCAATGCCTTATTGTGTTATTTTACTCGAATGGATGAACTAGCTGCCATTTTTGTAAGTTAGGGTTCCTAAAATAGGTTCTGTGTAGCTCAGCAACAATTGGTCTTCAAACTTCTCAATTCTAGCCGATGATGCACTGGTAGAATCTTTTCAAACTCATCTCAAATAACTCTTGAATCACCTTAGACTACTTTGCAAACTCTAAATCATTGTGTGAAATGAAGAATACGTGTGTGAATTGATTATATACCCTCAAACGGTCAAATTAGGGCTTCATTAAATGCTTCATGCAGTGGTAGGTGGATAATAATTGTTATCGATCTATGATTACATTTCTCGGTTATCACACACTACTCGGTCAAAACAGTGACTCGATCACTACTGGCACTTGGTCGACATATCAACTCGGTCTGTATTGTAGCTCGACATATGCTGATAGTGATGCTCAGTATCAAATATTAATTACAATTCATTTTCTCATTTCTTGTCTCAAATCTATCATAATGCATCTTAACTTATGCAGATATGGACTTTAATACATGTTATGTTAGGAACTGGTGTAAAATATGGCATTTGAGAAAACACTACATTACATACCATTTGCTTAATTTGAATTAGTGTGATCACTTCATCCATTAGATTGGGCGATCTTGGCTCCATTGTATCCACTACTTCTAGCTTCTTCTTTATTTCTCCATGTCAGATCCATTTGATTCCTTATTTTCTCAATAGTACGTGTTGGGGTTCTTGTATTTGAATATCGCTTGGTATGACCAATCTTGTGACAACTATAGTAGACCATACTTTCATTCATCCAACTTTTGGATTTACCTCTAAAGTGTGTACTTATAAAATTCTCTGCAATATGACTATATTCATTGCAATAATGAGAATTGTGCCTTATATTATAATCCCACTTGAATGTGTTACCTTTCCTCAGTGTATTTCTTTGTTTCTTGGATGTTATTTGGATTTTTTACTCAATATGGAATCTTGGGTTCTATGACCAAATATTTGATAATTGTAGCAATGTCCTTGGAATATAGGTGAAGTAGATGTTTTGCTAGTCTTTGAACTGCATTGATATGCCCGATGTCCATGCTTCTTATAGTAAGAACAATATCCATTGAATATTGGTTTAGGATTTGAATTACTATTCTTTCTTGGGAATATAATTGATGTGTGACCTGGTTTTCCACAATGATAATATGTAGGTTTTCTATTCTTCGGCTTTGCATTCCTGGGTTCTCCACTCTTTGATGATTCTCCTTCTTCAGTGAAAGAATAGTGCTCAATATTTCCAAGTCTTGATGTGTAACTATTTCTTCTTGGTGATCTCATAAGTTCCTCAAAGTATCTAAATGCTTCATTCAGTTTGCTTATCCTCTTAATAAGTTCTCATTAAGATCTCATCTCATTTTTCAGTTGATTGTTCTCACATCTCACATATGTGATTTCAATTTATTTTTTATTTATCTCTTGACTTGAAAATAAAAGTTGTTTGACCATGTCCAGCTGACTATTTGTGAGCTTTTGCACATCACTAGTCCTTTCATCAAGTCTAGTATCCATCTTTCTCTTGTCTTCTTCTTCCATTGTCTTATCTTCCTTAGCTTTCTTCTTCAGATCAATAACCTCACATAGTGTTATTGATTGAGTTTCTTGTTCTACCTTCATACTTTTGACTTGTCCTTTCAGTATTTTATTCTTCTCCAATAGATCTACAATCGCTACATTGCTTTCTTTTTAATCACCATTGTTAAAAAGACCTTCAATGTCTTCTTCCTCATATTGAGTATCTTTCATCTAAGTTGCTAATTCCTTCCTATCTTTTAATGGTTTATTTAATTATTCTCTAGCTGTCTCAAGTTGCTGCAGTGCTAGCTGAATATCAATCTTATTATTATCAATGACCTTTGCCAACTTATAAGCCTCTATTTCCAAGATCTTAACTCTCAAGTGGTTAGACTTATTTTAAGAGAACACAACTTTGATACAAGTTTTTGGAAGTCTAATATGGGAAATCAATAACTAAGAGAGGGGATGAATCAGATCTATAAAACTTCTACAAATCCTAAACTAACTGATTCAACCATGTATTCATAAACATAAACTAAAATATTGTTAAGATTTAACATTGAACCATGAACACATGAAACAAAGATTTTGGTAACCCAAAAATCTTTGAAGGTAAAACTGGGGTGGGGATGACACCCATAAATCTTCACTACTATAGTAACAAAGTGTACATGTTAGGACTAGAAATATTTATCACTTCTGATGATCTACCCTATGAGGGGTCTTCCTTGTTAAGAGCTTTTAGTCTTATACAATCTACCTTGTTAAAAGATTTAAACTTACAATAAAGTAAGCACTCAATTAAGAGATTTATAAAGGCCTGTTAGGACCTGTCTATTAAAAAATTTAGCTTGATTTAGTTGCTAGAATGTATCAGTACCTAATCCTTTGGTCTGTATTTCAAATTCTTATAATGGATCTCCTCTTTCAAACTCTTAATTGATCTCACAATATGATTTATCTAGGTTATTCTCTTCACTTCTCTGCTCGGTCACTCTGGCTAGTCAGTGCTTTAGATATGCAATTGTTAGAATAACTAAGAGGGGGGGTGAGTCAGTAGCCTTAAAAATATTCTAATAAATCAACCCAAAAAACTTAGTACCATAATACTAAGCTTCTAGTTATCTTCACTCCTACAAGATGAATGCCTTGAAATAATCATAACAAAAAACTACTGCTCGGAGTTCACTGTTAAAGCTTATTCTTATTTTTTACTGATTAGCAATATTTCATTTACCAAAATATAGTAAACTAATTAGTGTATACCAATCAATTCAGATTTAGTTATGTGTAATGCAAAACACTAAAGTAATGACTCATAAACACATTGACACATAGATTTCTAATGTGGAAACCCTGTTAAGGGAAAAACCACTTGGGACCGCTAACCCAGAATTTTCACTCTTCTAAATTTAGCTCAGTGAAGAGCCAACCCTGTTAAAGGTTACAAACACATTGCTAGGTGTGACCTTGTTAGAGGATTTAAATAAAATAATTTGTCACTTGATATCTGGCATCTCTATACTACCTTCTATGACCAAACCCAATGTAGTTTGTCAATTGGTATCTAGCATCTCATGCTATCTTCATGATCAAAAAATTTTATACTCTTTGGGATGTATCTCAATACAGAAAGGATTGTTAAGTCCTGCTAGGTTAAGAGACTTTATGATCCAATGGTTAAATTGAAACAATAAATTATCTTTTCACATATACAACTATAGACTTGCAGATTTTCAGATCTATGGTAAGCTTGTAATACCTTTCTAATAAATGTATCTTTTCAATACCTTTTCTCCACTTCTTTTCTACTAGGTGATGCTATGCTCTGTTGCTTGGTTTCCACACAATTAGCTATGTCCTTCATCTTGATTGATTAGAACTGTATGAAGTTGTTCTTCATTAGTTTTTCTTCGCTATCCTCTTTCTCTTTTCACTACCTCTAATTCACAATGAATTATATTGTCTCTTTATAGACATGATTCAATCATTTCTAAGCTCTTGACTTTCTTGTTCTTGGTGTGACCTAAAATTCTAGCTAATCTAGCGTTAAAACTATACTTCAGTTTTATCTTGTAGACCTCTCCTTGACAAATGGAATAAAATGGCTTTAAAGCTCTTACTTATCTCATGATTTAACTTGTCGATGAAAAAAATGTTAACAACTAGTTAGCTCCTTTTTTTATCTCATTCAAGCTAAGTCTTTTTTTTGTTTCTGAACTTTAGTTCCTTTTGATGTTTTAACTCTTTGTTAGCTTTGGTCAACACTTCAAGTCTCCTCAGGTATCTCCGTCGGGGTTGTGTATCCTTCAGGTAACATTGTGGTGTTCTATCCTTCGGTAATGCTTGTGATTCTACTCTTTGATAATTCTTTTCGGGTTTCTTGCTCGGGAATACATATGACTTTCCTTCCCAGGGTTCTCTATCTATCGGTTTGCACTATCCGTCGACATGTCTGTTGTCACTTTTTGAATACTGAACTTTTATGCATTACTGATAGCATAACCTAAATATCTTTTTGGTTCTTTGAAGTCTTTGACATAATGTTTATAACCAATCAAATTACATCAAGTTGGCATCAATGAGAATACAATCCATTAATTGATTTAATATCTTGCATTATCTTTCTATATTTCTGTGATCATCAACTTAACATCTTCAAACATTCAATTAGTTATGGTTCATTAATCTCTCCTTTTGGCATTGATAGAAACACACTACATTATCACACTATATTACTAATAATACAATGTGAAATATAATAGTTGAAGTTCATCAAACTACCAATTTTTTTGTACTATAACCAATATAAATGTCTAGCTCTCAGTAAGCTCATATAGCTTAGATTTATTTATTTTAGAGTGATTTCTTCACTCTTCAATCCCTTAATTGGATAGATGTAGCAGCTTCTATCTTTGATGTTGACTCTCCCTTTGACTGTTCCTCTCATTGATCATCTCTTTTTCCTTTGACATCAATCTCTCCCTTTGTATGAATTCTCTCCCTCATGATGGATGTTTTAATTCTAACTCTTTCCCTTTGGATATTCTCTCTCCTACTAGTTACATCTCTCCCTTTTAAAACAATGGCAAAGTAAACATTGAGAATGCCAAAGTTATATCCTTTCTCCTTTTTATAATATACTCCTTGAATTTCCCTTCTATCAGCAACATAGCTCGGTATTAGCCAAAATTATCTCTAGTATTCGGTGGAGATTTGTACCTTGCTGTGTACAGATGTATCTTTGCAGTCCATCTCTTTCCTTGCATCAACATCAATGATCTTCTGATTTTTTGCATAGGATTATGCAATCTCCTAGTAAGCTTACTGACCTATAGACAAGGGTTGGACCCCTAGTCTCTTTCTCATGTACACAAATGTATCTTTAGGCAATGGCTTGGTAAATATGTTAGCTAATTGTTAATTGGATTGAAGATATTCTGGTATCACTTCTTTTTCTTACACTTATTCTCTTAAGTAATGATACTTGATTTCTATATGATTAGTCTTAGCATGCATGACTAGATTATTTGATATGTTAATTGCACTAGTATTATAACAATAGATAATCACTGGTTCAAGAATCTTCATATTTATACCTTCTATTAATTGTTTGATCCATGCAATATTTGAGCTGTTTGTAGCAGCAACCACATATTCTGCTTCTATAGTAGACTGTGAGATGCATCCTTGCTTCTTGCCTATCCATGTGACAAGCTTGTCACCCATGAAGAACGCTCCTCCATTTTTTCTTTTCCTATCATCTAAATTTCAAGCCCAATCAACATCTGTATAGACTTGAAGCTCAAATTTACCCTTTTTGTTATACCATAAGCCATAGTATTTAGTGTTCTTTAGATATCTTAGAATTCTCTTGACAATAGTCATGTGTGATTCTTTGGGATTAGCAAAGAATCTTTCAACTATTCCAACTGCATGTGCAATATCTGGTCTAGTATGAACAACATACATTAGTTCGCCAATCATTGATCTATACAAGGTCTGATTTACCTCATTTGATTTGTCTTCTTTTGTGAGATTACATATGTTTGCCATAGGAGTTCTAACTGGCTTGGAATCTTCCATCTTGAATATCTTCATGAATTCCTTGATGTATTTGGATTAAGTGATATATATGCCTGCATCTTGTTGAAGAATCTGTAAACCAAGAAAGAATTTGATCTCCCCAAACATAAACATTTCAAACTCTTTTCTCATCTCATTAGCAAATTATTTACATAGCATATCATTGCCTCCAAATATGATATCATCAACAAATATTTCAGCAATCAGAATATTATCATTAGTATCTTCTTTTAAATACATATTTCTATTTTTCATTTGTTCTTAAAAATTCAATGCTTATGAGATAGGAGTGAAGTATTTCATACCAAGCTCTCAGTGCTTGTTTCAATCCATACAAGGATTTATGTAGTCTACATACCATGTTTCTCTTGTATGGATCAACAAACCCTTCTGGTTGTTCAATGTATACCTCTTCTTCCAGTATTCCATATAGGAATGTAGATTTGACATCCATCTGGTATACCTTGAATCCTTTGAATGCTGCATAAGAAAGTAATATTCTTACTCCTTCTAGTCTAGCAATGGGTGTAAATGTTTCTACATAATCAGCACCTTCTTCTTGTGCATACCCCTTGCATACTAACCTTGCTTTTTTTTTTGGTGACTTCTCCATTCGCATTTAGCTTGTTTCTAAATATCCATTTGGTACTGATGATATTTTTGTCATCTGGTCTTGGTACTAGTGTCCATATCTTTTTCTTCTCAATCTGTTCTATTTCTTCATTCATAGCACTGACCCATTCTTCATTTTCAAGTCTAGTTTTAATAGATTTAGGCTCAAAATCACAAATTAAACATATAGTGTTTAGTGACTTACATCTTGTTCTCATTCCATCCTTCTTGTCTCCTATGATCTAGTTCTGTGGCTGATGTCTTCTGACATACTTGGCAAGTTTTGGTTCATCTCTTTGTCCATCATTCTGGTCATCATCTTGACCTTCATTCTGATCTCCATCGCTTGTAACATCGTCTTGAGTATTTTCCTGATTTTTCATAATTTTGTCCTGATGCTCTTGTGCAATGTTCTGTTGCTCGGGAGTGATACATTGTTGCTAGAGTAGAGTGTTAGGTTCTTCAGTGTAAACAAACTTGTTGTAGTCTTCTAGTTATTATCTACTTTCCTTATCATTTTTCTCTGCGAATTCATCTATTCTGAAATTTGCACTTTCAATGATCTTGTTAGAGGAATTGTTAAGACATTTATAAGCCTTGGTTTTGGTGGAATACCCTAAAAAGATTCCTTCTTCAATTTTGGAGTCAAGCTATCCATTTCTATCATCTTTCAAAATATAACATTGACTTCCAAAGATTATGAAGTAACTTACATTGGGTCTATAACCATACCATAGCTCATAGGGTGTATTCTTTGTGTCCTTCTTCAATTGTACTTTGTTCAATGTGTAGGCAACAGTACTGACAGCTTCCCTCTAGAAAGTTTGAGTGATGATTTTCTCAATCATCAGCATTCTTTCACAATCAACAATGCATGCGTTTCTTCTTTCAGCAATCTCATTTTTTTGTGGTGTTCTTCATGGAGAAACCTATCTTTTAATCCATGCTCATTGAAAAATTTAGTGAATTCATCCGAAATAAATTCCCATCCTCTATCTAATCTTAATCATTTTAATTCTTTACCACTTTTTTTTTCTACCATAGCCTTATACCAATTAAACATCTTGAATGATTCTGATTTTTCTTTTAAAAAATAACTATCATCATTCTGGAATAATCATCTACAAAGAGAATGAAATACCTATCACCATAGTAACCCTTTTTCCTCATGGGTCCACATAAATTAGTATGGATTCATTCTAGAATTGCATTAGATGTATGGGCTTTACTCTTGAAACTAGACTTTTTCATTTTACCTTTTTGACAATTCTTGCAAATGATATGTTCGGGCTTTGACATGCTTAGTAAGAAGTTTACTTTCCTTTTATTTATTATCTTTATCATGTTGTCAAAATTCACATGGCATAGTCTTTTATACCACAACCATATTTCTTTATTTCTAGTCATTAAAAAAGTTGTGTTAATGGACCATCAAGATAGAAAAGGTTACATTTTGTCTATTCACTAGTTCCAATCAATCTTCCTGATTCATTGAAGATCTTTGTCTTCTTATTCTCAAATGCTACTCAGTGACTTGTTTTATTCAGCTTTGAAACACACAATAGATTATAATTAAGTCCTCTTAACCAGTATGCATTTTCACATTTGATTAGGTTATTCAACATTATGGTTCATTTACCTTCAACTAGACAAGGTGTGTCATTACCCATTCTTACTGATCCACCATTATAGTATTCAAAAGTTTCAAACTTTTTTTTATCACTGGTCATGTGGTGAGTGCAGCCGCTATCTATGATCTAGACATCATTCTTACTAACCTTAGATATGAGTGCAATTTCTACATACCTTTCTTCTTCATCTGAATCATCCTTAATGGCTATAAATACCATCTCAATGTCTTCATCAGATTTGGTGTCAGTATCATCATCTATGTTCTCATACAGGTAACAAGATTTCTTCCTTTTGTCCTTTTAGTCTTGGGTATCTCTTCTGTCAGATTATTGATTTCTTTGGTAATCTCTATTATCACCTCTATCAAAATTCTTTTCATATGTTTTGTCATTATCTGTCATCTTTTCTTCTCTTAGGACATCTTGCAGCAAAGTGTCCAACCTCTTTACAATTAAAACATACAAGTGGTAATTTATCTTTGTATCTACCTTTGCCAATCTGCAATCTTCTAGCCATTAGTGCTTCAATCTCATCAAGATCTTGGTCATCACTATCACTTTCACTATCATTCCTCATATTGTGTTTATGACTTGACTTACTTATTTTCAAAGAAGATTTGAATGTAGACTCTATAGATGGTAAGACACTATTATAAAAGTTATTCATCTCAAATGAAATTAGTCTACCAATAAGACTATCTAGAGTAATAGTATTGTTTGCAACTGCTCTCATTTCTTGTATAGAAGATACTCTAATAGCATATATAGGCAGTAAGATTCTTAGGATTTTACTTACTACTATCTCTTCTTCAATTACACCTCCAACTCCTCGAATGGCATTGACAACCCCTTTGATTCTATAGCTATATTGAGTGATATTTTCTCCTTCTTTCATCCTTAGGTCATAAAACATCCATCTTAGGCTTTCTTCCTTGTCTCTTAGTACATTAGCATCTCCTCCATATACCAGCTTTAATTTATCCCACATTTTCTTTATAGAGGTGTAGGTTTTGACATCTTCAAACTCAACATCGGAGAGTGAGGAAGCAATCTCTATCATCATGCAACTATGTAAATGCTTTTATCTCAACTGATCAAGTGTGTGAGGTCATGTAGGAAACACATATTTAGTATATAAGTCTTGAGTAACATCATTTCCAATACCTAATAGGTCGAGTCTTATTCTTCTTTTCCATGATGCAAAGTTCTCTTTGTTCAACTTGGGCACATCTCATTTGCTTATCTTGTGATCTTTTGCTCAGGTCCTGAAACGTTCCTTCTAAGCACACAAGCTCTAATACCAATTGTTAGAATAACTGAGAGGGCGGGGGGGGGGGGGGGGGGGGGAANGGGGGGGGGGTTGAATCAGTGGCCTCAAAATATTCCAATAAATCAACCCAAAAAACTTAGTACCACAATATTAAGCCTCTAGTTATCTTCAGTCCTACAAGATTAATGCCTTGAAGTAATCTTAACAAATAATTACTACTCGGAGTTCACTGTTAAAGCTTATTCTTACTGTTTACCAATTATAAGTCTTTCATTTACCAAAATACAGTAAGTACCAAAATATAGTAAATTACTTAGTGTATACAGATCAATCCAGATTTAGTTATGTGTAATGAAAAACACTAAAGTAATGACTCATAAACACATTGACACATGAATTTTTAACATGGAAAACCTATTAAGGTAAAAACCACTTGGGACCGGTAACAACAAAATTTCACTCTTCTGAAGTGAGCTTGGTGAATAGCCAACCCTGTTAAAGGTTACAAACACACTATTAGGTGTGACCTTGTTAGAGGATTTAAATAGAATAGTTTGTCACTTGATAACTGGCATCTCTATGCTACCTTCTGTGACCAAACCCAGTGTAGTTTATCAATTGGTATATGGTATCTCATGCTATCTTCATGTTGAAACTTTTTGATACTCTTTGGGATGTATCTAAATATAGAAAGGATTGTTAAGTCCTTCTTGGTTAAGAGACTTTATGATCCAATGGTTAAATTGAAACAATAAATGATATGTTCACATATACAACTATAGACTTGCAAATTTTCAGATATATTGTAATCTCATAATACCTTTCTGATCAATGTATCTTTTCAATACCTCTGCTCAACTTCTTTTATGCTCAGTGATGTTGTTCTTTGTTGCTTGGTGTCCATAGAATTAGCTCTATTCTTCAGCTTGATTGACCAAGACTGTATGAAGTTGTTCTTCATAAGTTTCTCTTCAACATCCTCTTTCTCTTTTCACTCCCCCTAATTCACAATGAATTATATTGTCTCTTTATCCACATGATTCAACCATTTCTAAGTTCTTGACTTTCTTGTTCTTGGTGTGATCCTAAATCCTAGAAAATATTTCTTTAAAACTATACTTCATTTTTATCTCATAGATCTCTCCTTGAAAATTGGAATAAAACTACTTTAAAGCTCTTACTTATCTCTAGCTTTCACTTGTCGATGAAAACAATGTTAACAACTAGTTAACTCCTTTTTTCACTATTTCTAGCTAAGACTTTTGTCATTTTTGAACATCAATTCCTTTTGGTGTTTTAACTCTTTGATAGCTTTGGTCAACACTTTAGTTCTCCTCAGGTATCTCCGTCAGGATTGTTTGTCTGTCGGGGTTGCCTATCCATCACGTAACAGTGTGAAGTTTTGTCAGTCAGTAATTCTTGTGATTATGCTTGTCAGTAATGCTTATCAGGTTTCTTTCTGCGGCATCACTCTAACTTTCCTTCTCGGGGTTCTCTATCTGTCAGTGTGCAATGTCTGTCAGTGTCTATTGTAACTTTGTGAATACTGAACTTTTATGCATTAGTGATAGCATAACCTTTATCTCTCTGGTTCTTTGAATTCTTGACATAATGTGTATAACCAATCTGATTACATCAAGTTGACATCAATGACAATTCAATCCATTAACTAATTTAATTTCTTGCATTATATTTTTTCATTTTAGTGATCATCAACTTAACATCATCAAACATTCAATTAGTTATGGTTCATCAACAAATACCAAATACTTCTGATCTCTTCTCTTCACATCTACATCCAAACATAAATGCTCTCTCTCTCTCTCTCTCTCTCTGAGATTAGGGTTTAAAGAATCCCATAAATAGATCATCCAGATCAAGATCAACGATCTAGATCTATCATGTTTTTCATCTTAGGCATCCCTAATTTTGATTGGTTGCATAGCTTGCATAGGGATCCATGATCATAGAATAATGCATGATTAATGCATTAAATCTTTGTATATGACTATTAAATGATTGTAGAATTTGGCAAAAATAGTTTACCTTTGTGTTTGTCCCATTCCAAACTCATATACAAAATATGTTTTACTCGACAAAACAAAATACTGGTGCTTGTTCAATACTGTGTCAGTCGACATAACTGTATCTTGTCACTCGAAACTAACTCTTCTATGCAACTTGTCAATCAATATTCTTGACATCCATTGAGTACTCGGCAACCTATGACTTACTCGGCAGTAACTACTTCTCGATCTCGGCCTTGGTGAGATAGCTCGATCACAGTGATGACTGACCAACCTTCCTTGAATATGACTAAGTGTGGGACACTAATAGAAAAAAAATTAGAGATTAAGAATCTCCCCCTTTGTCATTAGTAGTAAAAACAATTTTTCATTTCTTTTGAGTCCTTCAAAAAAAGATAGTACTCAAAAGAGTTCAAAAATTCAAAACTCCCCCTAGGATTCTGACTCGATCTTTCTCCATAAAGACTTCACATATATATAAAATATGTATATACATACTTACATTTCCCCTGTAGAATCTATGATGTTTCCATCTTTTTTTCCACTCTTCTGATCTTTCTCTACTGGGGTTGTTGGGTTCAAACCATACTTATCCAAAAATGGTTTATGGATCTGTAATATCATAGCTAAAGCAATATCCCAACTTGTCCTTACAGACTCCAAAACTTGAGACTTGATTTCTGGCTCGACAACTAGATCAATCATAATCTCATAAAATGTTCATAGGTGGATCTTTCTTTGATAATACCTTTATTCTTTCACTTCATTCTGCATAATATCCAAGTGAGGTATCAATATTGTATGAAATGAAATCAATTTTGCCCTTATTCTGCTAGCATTAAGCATAAGCTCGACTATTCTCCCTTGGGCATGTGTCAATCTGCTAAAATAGAAAGAGCTAGAACTTTCATCCATGCTCAATGACTATCGTGATGACCTCAAATATACTTGTATCTTCTAACAACCTAACTACTTATGCTATACAAAAGGAAAATTCATTTATTTTGAAAGCTAGAAACTAGAAAGAAGAAAAACATAAGACATCCATAAACAAGGAAAGATCTATCATGATAAAGGAAGAACAGATATAGCTTCCCACTTCTTGCTAGATTTCTTCAAGGGAACTCATAACTCTATGACTTGGTCCTCGCCCAGCTACTATCACATTAATCCTATTAGAACTTCCACTTTGAGTTGCATTTACTTCACCAACGAACGATTCTACTACAGGAATGGGTCAGTGTATCCATCGTATGGTGCATTCACTTGGTCAACCCTTCTCTTGCTAATTTTACTACGTACCTTAAATGTGGGATTCAAGACATACAAGGAAATGCTCCACCAAACATGCATATGTTCATTCATGCTAAAACAACTAACTACTCATTAGAACATAACCATAAACTTTAGCACAAGTAATATAGAACTAATTTCCACTTTTTGCATGTTTTACAAGTATTAAACCATTAAAAAATGTCTTAGTAGCTGCATGCCGCATAATAACATTAAATATCATAGAGTTTTCATAAAGTGTAATGAAAAAGCATAAACTTGAACTAGTAGAAACTCATCCTATGGTCTCTAAAATAGGGCATAAAAATTCCTCATCATTCTAATCGCTATGAAGACTAATGCTTGTCCTCAGGCACAGATACATTCCTGATTCAAGAAGCACTCATAGATCACCTACTAAAGTGTCTCCTCCACTAGTGTTGGTCAAGTGCCCATAAAATCCATTTGTGCACTCCATTTTACTTTCCCTTATTGCTTCCAACTACTCATTAATTCATTGTCCACACAGCTATATAGTGGCCACAAGAGGATTGGTGTTTGGAATGTAAGGGGAAGCCACAATTCTAGTCTTATCTACCTTCCAAGCTATATGTACCAATGGACATGCTGCATGGCAGCCCTGAAGTTAATAAGGCTATGAGGCTCACCTTCTTCAATGTAAATGTTAACCTATTTCAGCACTAAATTATGGCTTCTGCTTCCCTTTGTCTATCATGTAAGGGAAAATTTTCCAAATTTTAATAAACTTGTGCTTTATTCTTAAGAATCCCTTCCCTATTTTTTTTCTCAAAAACCACGTGCTTTCTCCATCCATTCATAATACATTTTTTTTGGCTTCCCATTTTTAAGAATCGGGGGAAAGGTAACTAACAATTTCTTTTCTTTGTACTTCCTCATTTCTCTGTATAATTCATCTCATTATGTTTCCATGAAATCAATGTAGGTAAATGTACATCGCCAACAAACAACAATGGATTCCAATCAACATCGAAGGAAACAACACAATTGTGTAAATATAGCTCACAAAGAAGATTCCTAATGGAATCCGGGACACCTTTGTAAGCTGCAAAAAAATCTTATGGAGAAGCAATATTAGGGTCAAAATCCCCAATGATTCGCATTAGTTTAAATAAAAGTAATTGTTCCTGTAGACATATATCATACACCCTTGGGGGTGGTCAAAATTCCATATTCTAAGGGACTAATTCGCAAATTGAATCCAATTTGTGTTTCATATGTTGCACTTCTTTCTTTTCTATTTTTCATTTTAATTCCTTTTTTATCTACTTCCCACATTGTCTTTTCATACTGCATTTGTTTATAGTAATCAATGGAAAGAGTTTGAAAAGTTATCTTATGTTTCTCTTCTGATGGGACTTACCGTATTTTCTTATTTCCTTGATCTTTTGTATACAGGATCATTTGTCTAGTTGTCCTTCCAGGATTGGCACTGATGTCATCATCCATCTACATTTCTTCCTCATGAAGGGGCTCATTACCATACTCTTCTTGTTCTATTTCCTTAGGATGCATGGCCACAGGATCCTTCTCCATCTCGTCCAAAAATTCCTATACTGGACTTCCTACTTGTGGCCCTTTAGATAATGGTTCCTCAATAGGAACCTCAAGAATACTTCCTGGACCAGTCTTTGTAGGTTTTTATGTTGTCCTCGAGTGTCTAGTGTTCAAACAAACACTTCTTCTTGTTGAGGTTTCCAACATAGCTGCAGGTCATTTCTGAGAGGAGCTTTTCCTCTTAGAGGAGCTAGCTATAGCAGTTGTGGAAGACGAAGCATCTGTGAAATTTGAAGCCACGGGAGAAATAGGGTTATCATCTTTAAAATGCTTTGATTCCTTTTCTTCGTGTTGAGGGGCATTTTATACGATAGGAACTTGAGAGGTTATATAAACCTCTATTTCATCTTCCCCATGCTAGGGTTTGTGTCACTAGTTTCCCTATTTTCCTATTTTGTTCCCGAAGGAAAAGGGTTTTCACGAAAGGATTTCGACATGGTGGATGTGTTGTTCTTTGGAACTATATTTTCCTCAAGGTCATTCCCTTGTTCTTCTTGAACTGGCTATTTGGGTGGTACACCTCAAATTTGCACATATTGTGCCACTATGAATTCACCCCATCTCATGGGTTAAACATCCAACAATGACTATTCCACAAGAAGTTTAATAAAATCATGGTGGGTTACAAAATTTTGCCTTCCCTTCTTGACCTCATCAGAACTCAAAATTAACAAAGAATAAATAAAATTGGGAACATAGACCAGACGTCCATGTCAAAAATGACTGAGCAACTTGAAATGGACTTGTTGAATGTAAATAAGAAAACCTCCCTTCATAGTTTAAATACCTGATGATGTGGACCGCCAGTTGTGGTTATTCACCTAGAAAAGAAATTCTTTGTTCTCCTTATTTTCTCATTTCCAACCCGGGGTCTATAGTAATGGTGAATTCTGATCACGCTCACCATGCACCGTGCTCATGTGGAAATGCTTCACCAATTATGGGAAGCCCTAGCCCTTTTTAAATCCTTTCTTCAGTAGAATCAACCATCAAACCCTTGACATAAGATACTCCATTGCTGAGAGTTCTGAGGAACTCCAACGATATTGCTTAATCATAATCTGGTCAGATGGACAAAATTAGTAAGCCACCCTACTTTGTTAAAGGTCTACACACTAGAGTGATCTTGTAACAATGAAGAATGATCATTCGGTTCATGTTTGATAGGAGGGCCTCCCATTCTATAGCTAAAATACTCTTAATCTTGTCAATGGCAAACCTGATAATGCAAAATGCTTAAAAGTAAGCTTACCCTTCAAATACTACCACCTCTCTGCAATGGATTTCAAATGCCCTTCTCCTCTCTGTTTGGGTTTCTGCTATCGCTTTAATACATTATGTCATTGGGTTTTATATGGATTTCTTATCAAGAAGAGGCAAGAAGAAGTTTTAAAAAGGAGGCTCGAAGCTTGGTTTTGCAAAGCAATGCTTGCAAGAAAGGCTCACATGCAGGGGTGGTCTCGTTAGTTTGGAAGGATGACTGTGGACTAATGACAAATTACAATGCATTTAAATATCATTGTCCACAAAGAGTAAGGTTTATTAATGATGGAATAATCACCCCCTACGAAAGAGGTGGCATGTATCCTCACATTCATGGGGTAAAGTACAGTGACATGGGATTAAGTTCTATATTAATTACAAGCTTAATTAATGATTATGCCAAAATATGTAATGTTATTAAAACAATAAATGCATAAGCATACTTGGTATCAAATAACCAATAAATGTCCAAATTGGAAAAGATTTGATGTAGAATGTCGAGAGAATGTGTGTTGCGAAGGAATGATGAAGTGGATGGGTGAGTGATGTAGAAAAGAGAAGTGTGACATGATATGGAATGATTGTTTATTACAGAAGAGAATGATTTCCTTAGGAAAACGAAACTTTATTATGAATGCTTGCATAGGTTAAAAGAGACAAATGAAGCTGAAGGCTTTCCCATTCAGCTACAAGAGAGTCTTTAGCTATAGGAGGTCCATCAGCTGCAGGTGGTCCAGTGGTGGCAAGAGAAATCTCAAACTGCCACAGGAACTTGACCTTCATGGCTGCTTTATGGTATAGATGAAGTCTGTGACCATTTACCAGTAACTTTAAATGTAGATGGTTGAATGTAGATAACTGAATTGCAGAATTAGCAAAAACATTTTCTATCTCATAGGGGCAAAGCCAACTAGTAGTGAGCTTACCTTGTATTTCTTGAAATTTTGAATCATATAAAAGAGCCCAATCACCATGAACAAACCTTATATTCTGAATATGTGAATCATCCCACTTCTTTCTTAGTAATTGTACTAAATCTATTTGTTTTAGTCCTTATTTATTATCTCACCCATGTTATTAAGATGCAGGCACCTTTCTCATTGAGCTGCAGGAAGATCTAAGTTGAGCTCTAATGTTGTACATAGTGTCTTATGCTCGAAGTCAATGGGAATTACACTAGTCTTTCCATACACCAATTCAAAAGGGTGTGAAGTTGGTTTTTGTTTTCCATGTTGTCTGATATGCCCATATAGCTTCTTGCAACCTACTACTCCAATCCTTTATGTGTAGCTAAACTGTCTTAGTCAAGATAGCTTCAATTTATCTGTTAGTGATCTATGTTTGACCATACGCCTAGGGGTGATAGGGCTAGACTTTATGTAGGGAATGTTGTATTCATTCATCAAGGTAGTGAACAGAGTTGAGGTAAACTAAGCACCCTGATCTATGATCAGTTCTCTTGGTACACCATACCTTTTTAAGATCTCCTTGTACAAGAACTCAGCAACTCGATTGTCTCTTAGATATTTCATAGCTCTCACTTCCACCCACTTTGACACATAGTTAGTGCAAACCATAATATAAGATTTTTCATTGGATGGGGGATTAATGGGTCCCACAAAATCCAATCCCCATTTATTAAATGAAGTAACTACCACTTGAGGGAAAAGATGAATTTTGTCACATATTGTTGGTCTTCCCATCCATTGACATCTATCACACTTTCTTGTATAGTTGGATGCATCCTTATGCAAAGTTGGCCAGCAGTAGCCAGTAGTTAGAACTTTCATTGCTATTTTTTTCTGCAAAGTGGCCACCATAGGGTTCATCATGGAAGGCATGCAAGATATCATAGGTCTCACTTTCTCAAACACATCTTCTCATAATATGATCAACTTTGGTATAGAATCGACAATCTGCCAGCCAATAAAAGTTGATTTTTTTTTCTATTAAAAGTCTCTTTTCTTTTGGTGACATGTATGGAGGTACCTTTTAAGAGACTTAGTAGTTGCCAATATTGGCATACCAGGAGGTATTGGCTGAAATAGAGAACACGTGGTCATGAGTAAATTTGTCATCAATGATAGGAGGGTCATCTGCATTCTGCAATCTTGAAAGGAAGTAAGCAACTACATTGGTTTTTCCAAGTTTATCCACTATTGTGAGGTCAAATTCTTGTAGAAATAGGAGGCATATAGCGAGCCTCCCTATAATAGAAGGCTTGTTAGCTAGATATTTGATGGTTGCATGACCAGTATCCACAAATATTTGGTAACAAGTGATGGAGTGGCAGAACTTGTTTAGAGCATATATGATAGCTAGAAGTTCCCTCTCAGTGACTGTGTAGTTTAGCTATGGGCACTACAAATTCTTGTTGATGAAGTATATGGCATGTTCTATAATACCTTATTTCTTTCCTAACACATCTCCTTTTCCATGATTGGATGCATCAGTATGAATGTGGAATGAAAATGCCCAATTAGGATCTCTTAGGATGGCTTCCTGAGTAATAACAAACTTTAGGTGCAGGAAGGACTAATCACAAGCTGTTGTCCATAAAAACTAAGAATCCTTGGTGACAAAAGAATACATGGGAATTACCATTTTAATGAAGTCCTTAATAAACCTTCTATAGTAGCCACCCTATCGTAGAAAACTTTAGACATCCCTCTATTTTGCTGATGTGGAAAGATCTATAATGACCACAATCTTAACAGGGTCTACCTAGATTCCTTTAGTAGAGATGTAATGGCCCAACACAACCCCCTCCTACATCATCATGATGCAATTTTTTCTATTTAGGGATAGATTATGTTCTTCACACCTTGTAAGAACTTTTCCCAAGCTATCTAATGCCTCCTGACAGGTTTCCCCATTTGTGGTGAATTCATCCATATAGATTTTCATACAGTCATGTGAGATATCAACAAAAATATTAATAACTGCCTGTTGAAAAGTGGTTGGAGCATTATGGAGACTGAATGGTAATATTGAGTAAGAAAATGTTCCCCAGGGGCACATGAATGTGGTCTTTTCTTGATCTTTAGGAAGAATCTTGATCTGATTGTTTCCATTGTACCCATCTAGATATAAAAATACCATTTGTCTGCTAGGGAGTCTAATACCTGGTCAATGAATGGGAGAGGGAAATGCTCCTTTTAGTTGCATGGTTGAGCTCCCTATAGTCAACACATACTCTCCATTTTCCTCCTTTTTTGGGAACTATTACCAATGGGGAGACCCACTGATTGTCAGATATTAGATAGATGAAACCAACATTAAGTAACTTTTGCAACTCATTTTTCACTATCTCCCTTAATGCAGAGTTGACACGCCTTTGAAATTTCTTGATAGGTGGTTTGTATTATTTTAGGTAAATCCTATTAGTACACAATTTAGAGTCCAAGCCTTCCATATCTACATAGTCCCATGCAAAAGCTGCAGTATGGTCTTGCAGTAGTTTACCCAAAGATGTTTGTTGCTGGGGGGTAAGTTTACTATTAATGTTCAAGCAATGACCAAGAGAGACTTCTAACTACTTGGTTACTTCCACGATAGAAGAATTCGTTAATGGAGGTACTTGGAACTCATGAGGTAGAAATTGGTGGTAGATCTACTTGGTTGTAGGAGATGGAGACAATTCTCAATCAGGGTAGAAGGGTTGTAGGGTGTAGTTATGGGATTTTAGATAGTCCCTGGGATATGAACCTGGGCCAAACTAGTTTTGCATAATTTTTGTGATTACTATGTCCTCCTCTTGAAGTGGAAGGAAAGGGTCCCTCTTTAACATCATTAGTTGGGATACTGAGTTGACTACCTCAGCTTCTTCTCCTATATCTTGCTAGATTGGTGAAGCTAACTCCATTTGTGGTTCAACAAGTGGGTACGAGGGTAATGTCCTTGGATGCTCACCATTAGAAATGGTTATATCACCTGAGTGGAAACCTATATATGCATCAATAGTGACTAGACAAGGCCATCCAAGAATGATTGGGTAGCTTCCCAAAGTGGGTTTTGGTAAAATTATCATAAAGTGAGTAGGATATGACCATGATCCTAGAACAACAACTATATCTTCTACCAGCCCATCAGGTTTGACTATAGAATTGTTTATAAGCTACAAGATAGTAGGTGTAGTCTGCACATTGGTGATTTTGAGTTGTTGCATGATGTCCTTATTCATTTCATTGATATCATCTCCTAAAATATCAAATCATTTTTAATGGTTGTCCCGTTGATGGTAACCTCGACAATTGGGCTTCCCAGGTTAGAATACTTTGGGACAGCTAGTTTACTTAGCATTATATTAGAAAGTTTCCCCAAGACATGGATAATCTGGGGATCCTTTCACTCTTGAAGTGGATTTTTAAAATAGGTCTCCTTGATAGTCTTTCCATAAGCTGGGACATCCTTTATTGCTTGAAACAATAGAGTTTGATAACTAATCTTCTTTAGTTCGTCAAGGATGTCAAAGGTTGCATCATCAATATGCTTAGAACTTTCATTTTCCGTCTTTGTGGAAAGGGGAAGGAGCTTGATAAACTTTATTTGGTATAATAGTTGAGCTTATCGGAGTAGTATATGGAATTATCTAAGGAATCAAATCCTCTAGGGTTACTTCAGTGATAATAGGAGTAGGTAGAGTAGTGCCAGACTGCAAATGACTTTCATTGATTTTTATAGCATAGAGAGGGTATTGGTTTGGAATAGCGGCGTAAACATTTTTTTGAGGTGTTGGAGGCCTATTATTAGGATTTGGCTGTCGTTGGGTAGGCCTAGGAGGTGTTGTAGTGGCTGTAGTTGGTGGAAAAAGTGCCTATTGTGGAGGCTAAGGCGGTGGCTGTAGGAATCCTTGCTGCTGGTTTGGCCATTGTTGTACAACCCACCATTGTTGATTTTGCTGCCAATTGCCTTTTGGAGGCTATCAATTACCTTGGGGTTGTTGCCAATTCCCTTGGGTATTTTTTCATTGAGGGTTGGGGTAATATTGCCACTAAGGTTGTGAGTTATCCCAGGGAGATTACTGAGAGTTCATAGGAGGTTTCCATTGCCTACTATAAAATGGATCATTAAATGCAAGAGGGTCCTTAGGCATACTTTTTCTTATATCCTATGGTCATCATTAAAAAATGAAGAATACTTTCTCGTCATCTCCTTATATTTCTTTAAAATCAATGGGTAGTTGTGCAGTCTCCATATTAGCAACCAACTTACACCTGCAATCTCGCTTCTTCTGTCTGCAATGTGAACAAAATTCTGCCAGAATACCTTCGGCCTCTTCATGTTTCTTTTTCACCTGCATCAGGTCCATCTGTATGGTCATGTTATTAATGTTGTCCTACTTGAAATAAGACAAAAGGTGCGTTATTTATGTCCAAGAGGCTCTAGCTCCATTATTTTTCCTGCAGTAGACCTATATCCTATGCCTTTCTTAGTGGTAGCTCTAGAGTAATTGAGTCATATTTTCTTGATATCCTCCCATGTAGATTGGGTGATATCGCCTCTGGCCATGAGATCCAAGGCTTTAGTTCACCCCTCATTTATACCCCTAAGAAAGAGAAGTTTTTGTGACTCTTGATTGAATTGATGCTACGTATTCTTCTGCAAGCTAAACAAGAATCTTGACACATAATATTCAAGACTCTCATCCTCCTTCTATGTCATCTTGAAGATTCTGTCCACTTGCATGTCATTTCAGCAGTAATCCTTATACTTTTTCAATAATGCACTCTTCATTTCATCTCAATCATGAATAACATCCTGGCCTAAGCCCATAAACCATTTCAACGCAGAGTCTTTCAGATTTGAAGGAAATAATTTGAGTCTCTGGGGATCCATGGTATAATCATAAGTATGAAAAAGGATAACAAACTCAAAGATAAATTTATTTGGGTCCTTGGTTACCAGGCCATAGAATTTTGGAAGGGCATAAGATGGAATATTCTTGAGGATGGTATTATCACACTGTTTAGTGATGCGGAATGGTAATGTAGGAGAGTTTTCCATCCTGGGTGTACCTTAAGGTTGACCTTGAGGCTGATAGATGACTAGAGGTAATGGATTCTCTTCTTGATTCTTTGGGCATTGGATTCTCAGATTGGCCAAGGCTTCAACAAAAGGATTAAACTTGGGTTGTTCTTAAGGAAGGTGAAAGTTTAGCAGATCACGTTTTGAATATTATTATGATGATAATGAAACATGAAGGTTTACAATTACATCCATGAACTGACCCTCCTCTTCTTCTTTTGCTCCAAATATTTCTGCTAATCACTTATTGGGGTAATTTGGCAAGTACCTTCTTAGATCGTCTCTTCTTCTTCTATTTATGTAGTTGTATGAAAATTATGGTAATGGAATGAAAAACTTTGGTGGTAAACTCTAATTTACTCAAAACAAGTAAAGTGGAATAAAAAATCCTTGAATAAAATTCTACAAATGGCTGAGTTTGACACTTGGTTCGACACCGTCCCTGACAATGGTGCCAAAAGTGATCGGTTCTATAAAAGTAATCAAAACTAGGCTTTCACCAAGAATCATGGATTAGACATCCTACTAAGAAGCTACACTCCTTATAAAAACTCATTTAATTTATCAACCCAAGGACATAGTATTGGAAATGGATCAGCAAGATATATGCACCAAGGATTGTACTTAGAGCATGCTATGGCTACATTAAACAAATTTATTGAAAAGGAAACTAGTCTATGGTTGCAGAAAAAAAAATTCCTTGAAAAGGGAAAACTAGTCTATTGCTACATGAAATAAATAATGGAAATAAAATGTTGAAGTAAGCATGTTGAAGGAATGCAAAGACTTGAAAACACAACTATAATGCTTCAACGGTTCTACCGCTTTGGCTGCAGGAAGCAATAGACTATCCTATGGATTTGGCTATAAGAACTGTGTAACACAAAAATTACGATAACAAGATGCAAGAAAAAAAACTATATGAAATGATTCCTCAGCAAGTGGGCTCCCTTGGATGAGTATCCAAACTCAATTATACTAAACTAGATCTCAAAACTTTATTTCCTATTGATTGAAAATGAAAGTACAGAGATTCATATAAAATTGTAAAACAAAAAAATGAAAGTATTTTCTGATAACTGATAACACCCTTCTTCTCACGCAAGATTGGGGATTATTTAAAGAAAGACATCTAATAACCTAATTGTCCAAGCTATACAAAAGGCAAAGACATTTATTTGGAAACTAGAAACTAGAAAGTGGAAAAATAGAAGACAACCATAAACAAGGAAAGATCTGTCACGACAAAGGAAGAATAGATTTGGGTATGTGCAGGATTATGGTATGCCAAACTAGGCCCTTAAGTGGCAATGTAAATTAAAAAAATCAGGGTTAGGAAAGTTGACATAAAAACTTGAAAAAAGTATCAATCTTATATGAAAAATGTGTGAAAAGAGAATTTGTAGAAAATTAAATTTAGTTTCTAAGCTAAAAGCGCTTTTTAAAAAAATATTCTATAAGGTGAATTAAAAATTTCAATAAAGTAGTAAAAAAATATCAGAAAAAGGATAAGAAATAGGTGTATGTATGACAACCTTATACATGATAATATTTTTTTACAAGATTTTAGATATAAGTAGTAGACTCATGTTCGGATTTTTCGCATATTTTTTTGTAATTTTTTTCCAAAGAAATAAATAATTATGATTTTTTAACTAAATATTTTCCAGAATATAACAAATCCCATGTCTAACCACTTTAGCTTAGTTTAAAGTTCATCAAATTGAAAACTTTTTTTTTTATTGTGGTAGGAAAAACATAGAATGTGACCCATGTTTCAGATTTCAAAACTGTTATATTGTTTGAGAGTTATAGGTATTTTTCAATTACTCTATCAATCAAGACTAAAAAGATAAGCAATAGGTGTATGTCTTACCACCTTAAACACAATGGAATGATAATATTTGTATACCAGATTCTAGATATAAGTAGTAGACTCATGTCCTGATATGAGGCATATTTTTTTTAATTTATTTCGGAGTAAATAATTAATTATGATTTTTCTTGTACAACTTTTCTAGAATATAAAATATCTCACGTCTGACCACCTTAACTTAGTCTAAACTTCATCAAATTGATTTTTTTTTTCTTTTCTTCTTATAGTAGGAAAATCATAGAATGTGACACGTGTTTTAGGTTTAAAAAAGGTTATATCATTTGAGAATTATAGTTATTTTTGAATCAGTCTACCAATCAGGATTTCCTTTTGACATCACCACTTGTTGGCATACCATGATCTTGCACATACCCATCTAGCTTCCCATTTCTTCCTTGGTTTCTTCAAGGAAAATCATAACTTTGTGACTCGGTCCTCGCCATGTTATTGCCACCTTGATCCTACCAAAACTGCCACTTTGAGTTGCATTTACTTCACCAAGGGTCGAGTCTTCTACAAGAACGGGTCGGGGTATCCAGCATATAGTGCATTCACCTGGTCAATCCTTCTCTTGCTAATTATACTCTCCACCATAAATGTTAGATTCAAGACATCCAAGGAAATGCTCCTCCAAAAACATATACATTCATTCATATTAAAACAATGAACTATTTTATAAGAACATAACCATAAAATTTAGCATAAGTAATATAGCACTAATTTCCATGTTTTGAATGTTTTAAAAGCATTAATCCATAGAAGATGTCTTAGTGGTTGTATACCACATAATAACATAAAATAGTATAGATATTTTAACAAGTGTAATGAAAACACATAAAAAAGAACAGGTAGAAACTCATCCTATGCTCTCTAAAATAGGGCATAAAAATGCCTCATTAGATGTCATGCATTTTATACAGATGGGTTGTTATATGATGATTTGAAAAGAAATGACATACTTAAAGATGATATATGTGTTCTTTTCACTATTCCTATCACTAGTAACAATGTACTTACTACTACTAGTAAGTTTCCTATACATTGGTGTGTTCATGCTAGGATGAAAGGAACCTTTTGGGCTAGGTAGTATATGGTCTTTAACCAACCACATTGTAACACTTGGGAGGTGACACTGTATTAATTGTTAAATATTTATTGTGATTTTTTCCTTGGCTTGAAGCCAGATTACTCTGACATATAGTAGTTCCAGGGTAGACGGAAAGGCTTTGTGGAAGTTAGAGCTAGGGCCCGTATGGTGGTAGACCCACAACATAGGAGGTGTGTAGCTCCCAAACCCATGGCTCATGTCACTCTCCAGATATCCCTGAAGGAGTCCATGGAGTTACAAAATCTTCACGCAACTACATCATTGACTGATGTCATTCTTTATCATGACACACAATTATTTGGAGCAGAGGATAGACCAGCACCTGCGGAACATCCATTATCAACAGATGCATCATTTGGCATGGGCCAACCTATTGATCATGTGTGTGCCAACTTCCAGAGTTTATGTTCTAGTGTAGACACTGACGCGAATGTGGATGGTTCGACATCTTATTCATGTACATGTTACAGGAGTAGATGGCATGCCTCCACTCTAGAGGATGTGGCCACCACCAATTAAATAATGTGTATCTTGATATGTCGTGATCAGACACAGGTATGTTTATTAATATTTATTCAACATGTTCTCAATTAATCACCCAAATCTTATAAAAGTTCATAGTTTTTTTAGAATAATTTTTAGTGACATATAAATAATATGCATTGCAGAGAGTAACATGTGGTAGGAGTACACCACATAATTTTCAGTTGAATCTAAGGTCGCGAGTAGTTTCACCACCAAAGGTAAATATTTGTAAATTTGTTAAAAATATAATAATACGTCAGTTTCAATATATATATATATATATATATATATATATATTGTGTCTGTGTGTGTGTGTGTGTGTCATTACTAGGTGTTTTTAGGGATTATCAAGGTATAAGATGTCGCAACTCGATGATATCATGCTACAGGCCATTGACTTTGGCCTAGATAGCTTTGCGAGACCATTTAGATTTAGACATGTTTTACTTTGATTTAATATTATAAATGTTATTTTACCTTATGTTAATTTTGTTCTTAGTCTACCCCATCTACCTCGAGGACATCTCATGTGAGAAATCCATCCCCCAGCACTCTGAGGCAAAAAAAAAAGAAATCCTCACAGACACCCAAAAAACATAAGCTAGTTTAGTACAATTTAAATTCATTTGTTTAAATATTTTATAATTAAACTTGTATATGTAGATATTGATAAATGCACCTAATTTATTTGTTCTATATATAGAAAAAAATGGGTTTATGGAATTAATGGATGTATATATTGTCAATGAGGTTCATGATAGGGAAGAGGTAACATCTTCATATTCACTTTGGATTACATTTTTTCTTGTTAGAAATCTCTAAATCCTTCTATGAAGTTATAACATATGTTATTATTTTTCAAATATGAAATGGTAATAGTTGCCTCACATTCGACGATGCCTCCTAAGAGTATAGGAGTACTATCTGAGGCTCCAAAGTTCTTTTGTTCTACATATGTTAAACATATCTATTTAGATATACGTACACTCATTTTTGGTTTTTTAGAGTTTCTCAACAACTTTAAGTTATTAACATGTATTAATTATCTTTCACCTATTATAGCCCCCTTTGAATCTTCCCATTAATTCTCTTCCATTCCATTTCATTATAAGTCCTACTCGTCAAACTTGGGTTTGAGAACAACAGAGGGAAGATGTATTCTTTTCTTCTTAACTCCTTATTACTAAGTGAACAACAAATTTGAAACTCTATTGCTAACTACTTTCAAATTGTCTTCTTAACTCTCTTTTATCACTTACCATATAGGAAATGAACATAACTGATTCATTAGTGAATTTTACTCCTACACGCATAGGAGATCCATCTGAGGCTCTAGTATGGATTTGTTTTTAAGTCAATGCATTTGTAGTTATTTAGTGTCTTTTGACATAATATTATTAACTTGTATTAGTGTTGTTTTACCAGTTATAGCCCCTTTCAGGACTTTGCACAGATCCTCAGCCTTTGCCAAGTGGAGAAGAAAGAGATGAGGTAATCAACATTTCAACTGCAAACAATTTATAGTCTAGTATTTAATTATTTTGATGTTATATTAAGAATATATATATGATTCAGCATTTCAATTGTCCTTGGGAAGCCACGTAGTGCTTCAAAGATGCTCAATTTTGATGATCCACCACAGTCATAGATATCGATAGTGACATATAGTTCTAGTTGTGGTCATTGAAGGACCAATTTATGTATATATTCGACATTTCCATTGTATATGTCGACCATGACATGGAACATGCCACATTTTTGTAACTCTATTATTTACTTAACATTGATATTATTTCTATATGTGTACATGATTACTGTTCATTTTGATATATATGAAAGGTGATATTGGAACCAATTTGTTCATTGTGTGCATATCTTTGTACATCAAAACCTAGTTATTTGTAATAGAAATATGATCAAAATTATTCATTGTGTGTATGTCATGATTAGCCTCAAATATGCAATTATGAATTTTTGATTAATTTTTATTAGATTTGAATTAATAATTGTTTCAAGGGTCACTTTTGACCATTTTTATTACCCCCCCAATTTGTAATCCTTTAGGCATCAAGATGTAAAAGTTGCTAAAATATAGGAAAAGTTGTCAAGCAATGTTTTTTTGTAAAAAGTTGAAAATAGGGAAAAATCTTGAAAAAGGAAGTTCAAAAGTCACTCCTGGGCATGGATCACTACTAAACTCACAATAATTGTCAGAATCATAGTCCAAAGTTTTATTTTCTCACTATTTAAAATGTATTTATTGTATGGAGACTTGAGCTTGTGGAGAATCCACCAATCTGAACCTATTATGGAGATCTTCCTCTCAACTCACCTATGAAATAGGTAACAAACGTCCAATCCCTCACTAATCTACTAGCCCCATATATTTCTTCAATACTCCAAAGAATCACTCCTACTCCCAAATCCCATAAAACCATTGACCCACATCACCTTTGGCATACTCATCTTGCCCAAATCCATCTTGAAGTCTTCCAACCCTTGAATCACGCCAGGTCACAAAATCTTACTTCCACTATAAGTCCTTACCCAATAAGGACTCACAGCTACTTATAGACACAACTCCCAATGTGACTTAGGTACACACCAACCCAATGGTACTAAAGGGCACATCAATGATTCAGTCTTCCATAGTCAAAACACAAATCTTTACCGAACCATCCACCCTAGGAAACAACATAAGACCATGTTGTTTTAATATTATTTACAGTGACAAGTAAGCAACCATAGGATAGTTGGAACATTTATATTTTTCTCCCACACCATGATTTGGAAAATTTATATTATTTTCCCACACACCCAACTACAATTTCATCACCCTTACAAGGCTACTAGCTGGCATTTATACCCTTTCCACAACTCCAATTCACTATCAATCATGGAATGAGAAAAAAAAACACATGTTTTGTGTCTTCCCTAACACAAGACAAAGTCTTCTTGGATATCTACAGCCAATACTAATGAAAGAGAACACTAATGTACATCTTTCCACCAAATGGTTCTTAGTGTACCTTGGAGACACTTTAGTCTAGTGTGGTTCCCAACGTTTGACCGACTTTGTGGGAAAAACAAGTTTTTTTCTTGGGATTCAACCGGTCAACCGGAGATAATGGTATAGATGGTTTGAGTCGATGATGAATGGTTTGAAAGATACACAATGTTGCTCATTTTAACTGAGCTACATTGCAAGTTTTGACAATAACTAAGATGGTGTTGCTAAATTAGAACAAAGTTGAATCTTCCACAACCAAGATAGGTTATTTTATGCCTACATAGCATGGCCTTTTATCACCTACTGGTTTGCTGATACCTCGCATGAGCTTCGAGATATGGGCCTCAAAATATCTCTACCCAATGGTGCTTAGTGTACGTTAGGGACACTTTGGCCTGACATCCTTCCCAATGTTAGAGCGACTGCATGGGTGGAAAATGATTGTTCCTAGGGTTTAACTAGTCAAACAAAGCTAATGGTGTACATGGTTTGAGGCCACGACAAATGATTTGAAATATATATAGTGTTGCTCATTTCAGGTAAGCCACACAACAAGTTTTGACATGAACTGAGATTGCGTTGCCAAATTAAAATGATGCTAAATATCCCAAAACTGAGATAGGTTATTGTAGGCTTCCAGAGCATACTCTAGTAAGACATGGTGGTTTTTGAATACCACACACGAGATCCAAGATATGGGCCTCGAAGATTGCTTCCCAATAGTGCTTAGTGCACCTTAGGAACATTTCTATCTGGTGTGGTTCCCAACTTTCGAGGGATTGTTTGGGAAAAAATAGGTTTTTCCTGGGGTTTACCCGGCCAACCATAGCTAATGGAACAAAAAATTCAAGGCCATGATGAATGGTTTGAAAGATACATAGTGTTTCTCCTTTCAACTGAGCCAAACAACAAGTTTTGACATAAATTGAGATTTTGTTGCCAAATAAAAATGAAGTTGAATCTCCAAAAATTGAGATAGGTTATTTTAGGCCTTTGTAGTATGGTCTCGTAGCACCTAATGGTGTGTTGATACCTCAAAAAAGTTCGAATATGTGGGCCTCGAAAGATGGCTGCCAAATGGTGCTTAGAGCACCTTAGGGACACAATTTGGTTCAACGTGGGTCCCAATGTTTGAGCAACTATGTGGGAAAAACAAGGTGTTTCTTGGGGTTTACCTAGCCAACCAGAGCTAATAGTGTAGAATATTCGAGGCCACCACGAACGGTTTGAAATATCAATCACTCAAACACCTTGCATATGAAATTCATCATCTATAGTCCAAGGTAGGATACATAACTAACATTTTTTACACTTTATTACATCATAATTAATATTTTTTGAATTTTATTACATCATGAATGGTATGATACAAAATCCATACATGTAATGATACAAAATTCTTTATATATTTATAATCAAATGGTACACATTAGGATATACAAATGTAACAATAAAAATTTATATTTATATTGATATTCAAATGATACACAGTACAATATACATAAATTGTCCTCTCATTTTTTGCAAATCAGCCCCATGGTCACTTTTATAAACAAAATTTGGCATCTAATATGCACATGAAAGCTCATAACCATTTATATATACAAAATTTGGCATCTAAATATGCACATTATAGCTTGTTTTTTCTTTTATAAACAAAATTTGGCCTCTAAATATGTACATAGAGCACCTCCAAAAAAGAAAAGTTACAACATTTTGAAAATGATATATACAAAATTGTCAAAATTATTCTACCAGATTCTAGAATAATTCTTTTACATGGCCTAGAATAAATCAAGTGAACCTTCTAGACCAACTCTAATCCTTATTGTGCCCTCGTGGTCAGATTCGTGAACTTTCAATAGATTCTTGTTAAGAGGTCTACCATGATATTTATTGAATTGGATATTTGTTGCAACAAGGTTAGAGATAGAGAAATCAAGTAGGATAACAAGAGGGACAGAGACAGGGAGTAGGATAAGGATCTAGAGAGAGATTAGAAATGATGAGACACACACACACACACACACACACACACACACACACACAAACATATATAAAGGCTTGGAAAAATGACTCTAAGCCTTGAAAGCTCATTTTCCCTCCACTTTTGTCTGTTTACACATTTTTTATCTTCTAAGATGATTTCTCAACTTTGTCATCATAAGGTCTACAATGATCAAGTGGGTATCTCTATAATAACCACCATACGTGTCTTCTCATCTTTCTAACCATATAAAATTTTATATTTTTGGACAACATTAGCATAGTAAGCTTTAATTTTCTTTACCAGTGGCTTGACAGTCCTTAGAGAAATATGTCTACCATCTTTTAATAACTTTTGAAATACTTGACTCTACATACTTTTAAAAAATAAATTTTGTATTTTTGATTATTTTGATGCAAGTTATGCTCAGGGTACAAAAAGGTACCATATTTTCAGGATGCGGTCACTTCAAAAAATCATAAAAAACAAAATGCTTAAGAAAAAATTACAAAAAAAAAAACAACTTCTAGATCTCACTCTTACCTATCATCCTACTAAAGGGTTTTGAAAAATACTAGATTTCTATATATTTTAAATGTGCACCACATGAAAACAAATGTTACGTTTTCTGAACAATTCAAGAATAGTTTTTTCTGTGCGGCTAGTTTGACCATCTTAATATTATCCATTTTCTTTTTTAAAAAATAGTACTTTAGAAAATAGATTCAGACTACTAGAATTCTTATTGTTTGCACAATTTCTAATTTTGAGTGCATGACCCTCAAATCTCTCTATGAAGTTCAGGTTTCCTTGATTTCAGGAAAAGAAAAGTGACCACTTATACCCCCATTTTTGTTCACCATCTTGGTGCACTTACTCGTATGAAGTATGATATTTGAGGATTACACTTGATTATGTTACTAATTTCTTAAGTTATGAGGATCTAAGTATTGGGTTGATAGTAAAGAGTTAAGAACAGTGATACTGAGATGCAGGATTGATCAACGATCTTTTAACAGATCGATGATCTAATCAGTTTACTAGTTCTATTTGGTTGAACTGACATTGTAGAAGGTATTCATGGTATTGCACAAGGTTAGCATGAAGTATTGTTAATGGATTTGGCTGACATCTCACACGTTTCATATTATGTTCTTATGGATGACCAGTTAAGATATTATCTTTTCTATTGGGTATATAAGATCAATTTTTTTTGGAGATATGATATAGAGATGGTTTGATATGATAGTCATATATTGTATACGAATGTTAGATAAGTTGGCAAAGGTTTGACTATTACATAATAAGATATACAATACTTAAATGGAAATATATAGGCATTGTTGATGTTATTTCTTAGTTCACTTTTGTGGATGAATTATTTTGTATGGTAGTGTGCATTTAAGTGTTGTATACCTATTTTGTAAATTGAGCACTGAGCTCTAGGTTGTAAGATTGAATGCATATGTGTTCCCCTCATGTAATAAAACCCTAACCAGGTAACTTCTTTTTGTAGAGATAATTTGTGGGTTTCATCCCCTCTACCATTTTTCCCTTAACTAGGTTTCCACGATAAAAATCATGGTGTTATGATGTTCTAGATGTTTTTCTTTTGTTTCATTTTTCACTATTAATTGCTTTTGGTTTATGGTTATGTAAGAAATTTAAAAGGGTAATAAAAGATTGAACATTGATTCATCTCCCCCTCTTAGTGTTCCTCAATCCTAATAATTAGAATCAGAGCTTTGGTCCAAGGAAGAAATCTAACTACTTGAGGAAATTCCTAAAGATAGATTTAACATTTTCTAAGAGCTCTCTAAAACATCTCTTCATAATGCTTGATGATATTGAAAACATGAATGCTCGTAACCTGGAATTGGAAAAGAAGTTTAACGATGCTGAAAGTTTCATTGATAATATGAAGGAGCAATTGAAAAAATCTAGAGACAAGAGGAAAGAGCTTGTTGATCAATTGAAGCATAAAGATGATTCGAAATCCTTGAAAGAAAAATTATATGCATGTGAATAGATCACTAGATACAATTATAATATCAAGCATGAATTAGAATCTATAGCAATGAATATGACAAAGGAAATTGAAGCAAATAAAAATACAGAGAAAACCTTGAAGAATAAAACTGAAGAATGTTACACATTGAATGGTGAAGTTGGACAATTGCAAATCAATCTTGAAGAATCTAAACACAATGAGTAGGAGCTTGAAAGAGTCAATAAACTTCTTAGGAGTGAACTTGGAACAGTTAATGAATTCCCAGAGAAGTTCAAATCTATTTCAACAAATCTTGATGCATAGCTTGAGAGTCAAATACCTAAAGGGAATTCACAAGGACTTTTTTTGACAAGGGAGAAAGTTCTGGAATAGGTGAGAAAATAATTTCATCACAGAATCATATGAAAGAACCTCATAAGACACCTATGAGGTAATCAAATTTCAATTGAAAATGCTTTTCATGTAACAAATTTGGTCATAGGGCGAAGGAATGTAGAAGCAGACCTAATACTACATCAATTTCTAGTTATTGTTACACTTCCTACAACTATGGAAACAAATCCAATTAATGTATATCAAAGGTGTATAGTTCTATGAACTAGAGGAACATAACCTATTTCAAATGTAAAAAATATTGACATATTTCAAGGCATTATAGAAGAGGGACAAATCCAGCCAACACAAGGTATGGAAATGTGACATATTTTAATTATAAAAACTTTGGTCATATTGTTAAAAAATGCATATACAATAATGTAAGAGGTTTGGTAGATAAGAACAATGTGAAGAATGATAAAGGAAATAAAATAATTGATGTTGATGAAGTTTGGAAGAAATGAGAAAGACATGGGTTAGAAAAGAACTTATAGATGCTATTGGTCAGATCGCATCAGATTCTAGTGTCAATATTTCTTCAACAAACTAATTGAGTCAAGTACCTAAGTGGGAGTATTAAGTGAAAAATCTCACCTTACCCTTGGATCTGAAGGATCGAAAGAATCAATCTATGGAATTAGATAAATAGTTGAATTTAAATCATGATGGAGCAAAGTTTGATGGATTATAATTGGATCTTGAGGAATGCAAATAAAATATTGATCACTAGTTATATACATCCTTATGAAGCTAAGGTTTGACACATTTATTGAAATTACTTTTTGAGGTACATGTGGAGGATTAAAAGAGTATTCTTTTACATCACTTGGCACTATGTTTTCTTGAGAATGAGCTTGTAGATAGATTAAGAGAGATTTTAGAAGATATTGATGTAGTTTCAGATATCAAACTATCAAACCCTTGTGGTCATTGTAAAAATGTATTTATCACTCGGTGACTTGATAAATTTGATTGATACACATGGATACACCTATGGTAGTTGATGTTAAGGATAGAAAATGACCTGAATTCAAGAAACACCAACATATATCCATGGAAGATGATCCTCCCGAAGAATTTTCTCATGTGCCTCATGAGATATTGCATGTAGAAGACATTATGGCATATATTCGCTACAATGTTGAGGATCTAGGAGGTTATTACATTCTTGAACTTCATATACATATTTGTGTGAGGATGCTAAACTATAATATGAATTCAAGATTGTAGAGACATTGAATTTTTAGAAGAGACTAAAGAAATGGTACAAGAAACATAATATTGATGAATCCACATGAAACATAAATATAGCAGCACAAGAAAAAGAGATATGAATCTAAAATTTCTTTGACTTTGGACATAGAATAAGATGTTTTAATTTATGGTGTACTTATTTCACTTTGTATAGCTAATGATAATTTGGAAGACATACCTAGAGTAATGAATTACAAGGCGACTATGATAGAAGATTAGTATGATACTTTGAAGGATGAATTGGAAAAAGATGATGTAGATGACGGGTCAAATGAAACAAATATGGAATTATAAAAATGAATATAGAGGTAGAGGCAATGCATGATGAAAATAAGAAGGAAGATAATGTAAGAGAAGAACTTGATCCTATGGAAGAGAAGTTAGTTGAGGACGCAAGAGACACTTATGAGGTAATGACTAAAGTCTTTGAAAATGACATCACCAAAATGAATATTATGCAAGGTCCAATTGAGTTGGACACTCTTAGTGAAGATTGGTTGATGGTACTTCCTACCATTTCTTATGCCAAGGTAAGAGGGAATTTTGGAGACTAAGGAGAAGGGAAAGAAGATTTTATTTTGGGAAACATTTGTTGAAAGTTACATCATTCCAGCTTATAAATTTGATTCAAATGTGCCTACATCTAGTTAAATTTAAGGATTATTGGATGTTGTTGATAGTCACTTTGATACTTTAGAAAAGTCTTCATTGGTTAAAGCTCAAAATGAATTCATTTCAAACAGATTCAATGAGCTAAATGCCATAATTGCAAATGATAAGAATTCTGTGGGAGTTGTTATTCATCAACTGAAGGATGCATTCACTGAAGGAGTAAGAATATATAAATCTTGTGTTAACTACCCCATGCATGTAACTCATATTGACAAAATCATTAAGGACAGTAAAGCTAAGCTAGAAAAAAAATCAGAAGGATTTAACCCTTTGACAGAATTGGCATCGATTCATTTGACTCCGGTGACAACATTAAATAATAAAATCAGATCACTTGTCACAAAGAGGAAAAAATTTAAGGGAAGGATTAGAGAACTAATGAGCAATTTTTTTCCAAAGCTTGATATTCTATCAAGGAGTTTAAAGGAAGCAGTTGCAACCTTTCAATACCGTGATGCACCCAATTTGGTTGAAGTAGAAAGGTTGGCATATGTTTTTAGTGGGAAGATTTAGATTGCAAAGAGAATCAAAAAGAGTTGGGACATATATTTTTTAGCTTTGAAGGCCAATTTTCAGACATATTTAAACTCTTGTAAGTATACGTTGCACACCTATGCACATAAGTAGATAACATAGTATTTTTGTAGTTGAATTTTGAGGAATTCCCCAGCCATTTCCATTTATGTCAAAGGGGGAGAGATGAGGTGAAAATGAGTTATTTAACTCAGGGGGAACAATTTTTTTGTTAAAGGGAGGCCTACTGGTGTTTGACATTTTTTTTGGACACTTATTCATTTTTCACTAAGTTTTGCCATCAATACCAAAAGGGGAGATTGTTGGAAAGAGAAAAAGTACATCATAATTTGTATGTTGTCATTAATGGAAACCACACATGTCTCTTATGGTCACTTGATAGTTTTTGGTTATACTTGACAAGAATGTAAAATTGGCTAAGTATGGAAGAAGAAGAATAGTGTACAGAAATTGGTTAAAGGATTAGTATGCAAAGATGCGAGCGAGTTATGAAATGAAAACTTAGAGGATGATTATACAAGGTATATAGTATGATATTTTAGGATCACACCTGATTATGTTTCTATTTGTTTAATTAATGTGGATATAAGCATCAGGTTGATAGTAAAGAGTGAATAATAGTGATAGTCACATGTTGGATCAATCCACAATCCTAATAGATTGATGATCTGATTGGTTTACTAGTTCTATTTGGTTGAGATGAGATGGTAGAAGGTATTAATGGTATTTCTCAAGGTTAGCATGAAGTTGTGTATGGATTTGGTGGACATCTCACACGTTTGATTTTATGTTCTTATGGCCGACCATTTAAGTTAATATCTTTTCTATTGAGTATATAAGATCGAGTTTTTGTGGATATATGATATAAAAATTGTTGGATATAGTAGTCATATGTTTTTTGTGAATGTTGGATCAGTGATCATAGGTTCAGCATTCATAGAAGCATATATGCTATACTTAAATGAAACTATATAGGCATTGTATATATTATTTCTTAACTCACTTTTGTGGATCAATTTGTTGGTATTACAGTGTGCCTCTAAGTGTTGTATATTGTTTTAGTAAATTGAGTAGTGAGCTCTATGATATAAGCCTGAATACATGTGCATTCCCCTCACATAATTAACCCTTTACACAATAAATTATTTCTGTAGAGATAATTTTTTGGGTTCCATCCCCACCGTGGTTTTTCCCTTAACCGAGTTTCCATGATAAAAAAATATGGTGTTCTAATGTTGTGGATGCTTTGCTTTTGTTTTAGCTATTTACTATTCATTGTTTCTAGTTTATGGTTATGCAATCAAGTTAAAAGGGTAATAAAAGCCATTATATTGATTCCCCCCTATCAATGTTCATCAATCGTAAGAGGAACCGATTATTCCAAAGAAGAGGAGTGGAACACTAATATGAAGGACTACAAATTTGAACCTAAGTACAAAAATTTGAAAAACTAGAGACAAAAAGATTATTGTGGTTTCAGATAAAGATAATCTATAAAGGGAAAAAATAATTGTGTCCCTCTCACCTAGTTTTGAGGAAAAGAATTCAAAAGGGAAGAAAAATATTATCTTTCATGCTTTTGAGAAATGTAAGACTCCAAGGAAGTACAATTCTCCTCATGTGTCTAAGAAAGGGATGAATTTGGTTTCCCCTACTTCAAATGAGTCTTTTAGCTCCTACCCTGCTGCAGATAGAGAAGGGGGACCTTAGTTCCCTCCAGACATCAATGTGGAATTTCATTATTTTAAATTTGACCAGGAATTGGACTCGATGGCATCTTGTTATCACCAAGAATAGTTTTATAGTTTTCTTCAAGCTCATTAAATATGTTTTCTACGAGATTAAAGAAATCAAAATTAAGTAAAGGGTTATAAGAAGAAAATAGGATTTAGGGTTTGTTGATGACATGTATAAGAGAAATAAGTTGGATAACAAAGATAAAGACATTTGGACTGAGGAAGAGAAGAATTAAGGGGTGGACTATCTTCATAGAAAGGTGGAAGCCATAGAAAAATTTAAAAATGATTATGTAGGGAAAATCACTAGTCTTGAGCAGAAACAAAAGAGTATAAAGTAAAATCTTCTTTCCATTATTTACTTAAGTGACAAGGTTGTAAAGAAAATAGTAGGAAGCCTCAATGCCATGGTTGATAAATTACAAATTATGCACCAAGATAAACTAGTGTTTGATATGGACATTTTCAAAAGCCACAAAGAGGAGATTGGAAAAAGTAAGAGGACCAGAGCTAATGTGAAAGGAAAATTTGACTAGCTCCCTAAATATATTCTAGATTTGAAGAAATTTGTGCTCAACATGAACCAACTTGATGTCGAAGTTGCTGAGATGTTAAAGAATCTTGCTTATGTTTCCATGTACTTTTTTTTTTTGTCTCTTTGTTAGTTTTTCTATATCTTGTTGTTGTCAGCGTTCCAATTATTTTTATAATAGGTTAGCTTTTTGGTTTGTGGACATTATCGTTATATGTAATTTCTGATAATATTTTCTCTTAAAGGATTTTGGGTTCCTTCAAAGCTTAATTTTTCCGTAATAGAAAACTATAAAAATATGAGATGAAACAATTAAGCAAATGTTCGTACTATTTTCTTTGCGATGTCCATCATATCCCATTATATGACTTAGACAAAGAAAATTTCCTTCCATGAAGAATCCATACATGTGAGATTCTTTTTGAGCTTATGATGTTCAAACACTAGAGTTAGGAAAATTCTAAACTCTAAATAACTAAAGGATTCTCAACAAACAAAGTATATTGTCAAGTTCCTTGAAATTATCAAGAAAAACATATGCATTATTACAATTACCCCTTAGTAGACCTTTTTTCTAACATGTCACATAAACTTTGATTTATCTTGAAACTTCAAAGGAATAGATCTATTTGAATCATAGACTTTTGCATAATCTAGGAAATTTTCTTTTACATGAGCTTTAGTTATAAATACTTATTAATGTGAATGAAGAAAATGTGAGAGTTTATATGGGCCTCACTTGTCTAAGGATGTGTTTAAGAATGTCAAACATTTTATTTGAAAAGAAGAGCTTCATTATATATATATATATATATATATATATATATGTTGCAAGCCTAATTTTTTTTTTTTTTTTAAATATTACACTCTAGAGTACATAGTATCAAATTTCCAATGATAGGTGATGAAATCACAAGACAAACATTCCAAAGTTTCATAGCAAAAACTTGATTGTGAAGATACAAACCTCTCTCGATAAGCATATTTCAATCATCGATTATTGAATAGACAAACCCAAAAAAGGCTTTTAACTATCCCAATACTCCCTTTTAACAAAGGCATTGTGACAAGATTGCTAGTTTTTTTATAATTAGTTATGTTTTGTGTTTGTTTTTTGTTTTGTCTTCTGGTTTTTTCTCTATGGTTGTTTTAAACTTACAGTTCATGTGGTCTTCACAACATGTCTACTATTTGATAATCTTATAGAATTTTGTGTTGATTTTCTCTAGTAGTTGCTACAATACTACTAGTTATAGCGATTTACATTAGATAGCTTATGCTAACTTTGACTATATTAAAGTTAGTAGATGTAGTAGAAACTGTTAGAAGATGTTTTGTTGGTGTTTTTAGTTAAGTTTGTGGGTGGGGTTGTTTTTCTTGCTCTCAGCTGACATAGCCCTGAATAGGGTTTCTTTTGTTGTTTTATAATGTATTTCTAGCTGTTATGAGATCAAAGCCCTTTCCTTGCAGCCTTAATAAAAAACAAAAACATTGTGACATTTAATACCAAATCAGTATCAATCTTCACTTTTAGTAAATGACCAGTTAATTAGGGTCAAATTTAACATCATGAATAGCTTCCATGACAAAGCTAACCTCATCTTCTCAAATCTCATCTTGCCTGAGCCTCCTCAAAGTCAGGCACCAGTCTGCGAATTACAAATAAATTAAACACAAACTAAAACTAACAATACATAAATCCATAATATAGTCAAGATTTATCTGCTGCCACTCCAGAAATGTCAAATGTTGGTGCTGCTACTAACTCTTGCCTATCGAGTTTCAAATCTGCCGCCTATACAGGTGTGGCTTCTTTCGGTGTGGGAGATGTGCAGGTGTTGTCGGCGTACTTTACTGTTATGGGGACTACAGTCTCTTATGTAGACATTGCAACAATTGAAGAAAATATCAATGGTGTTGTGCCTTCAGCTGAGAGAGGGGGCCTCCGTTCTTCTTCTATGCGGCCTATCTCTGTAAGTGATCCCATTGTGGTTAATCTGGAATATGATATAGTAGATGAGATCTTTAAAACAATGAAGGATTTATCTTCTAATGTTGTTGTCTTTAGATTCAGGGGGTTTTTTCCCTCTCTATCAGACTTCCATGCTTGGATACCCAAACATTGAGAACCCATTTTATCTAATGCCATTTAGATTTACCCTGCGGCTAAGGGTTTTTTTATTGCTAAGTTTGAAAATGCCAAAGATAGGAAAATTATTTTGTGTGATAGTTGTTTCTCTTGGGGGGAGCGTTTCCCCCTGATGGCAAAACCCTTGCATCAAGGGTTCGATCCTCTTACTAAGTCCTTCAATATAATACCCTTGTGGGTAAGGCTCCCGAATCTTCCCCTTCATATTTGGTTGGATTCTATTCTGGAATCTGTGGGGGAGACTATTGGGCATTTCCAGATGGTTGATCTGGACTCCTCTGATGTTTTTCATATGACGTATGCTCGTACCCTTGTCGAGGTTGATGTTTCTAAGGGTCCCCCAGAGAAGATCACTTTGGCTTCCCCTAGGGGCTCTTGAATCCAGAATCTAGATTATGAGGGCATCCTATTCAGATGCAAGAAATGACATATGACTGGCCATATTGTTGTGCAGTGCTTATCTGATAAGGTTGAAACGAAGAAATCACCTTCTTGGTGGTTGGGGGCTTCTGGCCACCATTACACGGTTGGTGAAAATTCCAAGGATGGGGGTTCAGATGTTTGCTTCTCTCAGGATGATCACGCTAAGGTTGGTGCTACTGATGTTGTTTCGGATGCAGCCTTGCAGACTATTGATGTTGTCCTTTCAGGTGTGGCTGTTGTTGATCCTGTCCGGAGTGCTGATGTTGTCTCTGGATTAGTTGTCTTGTCTACAGGTGTTGTGGTTCCTGCTATCCCTACTTCTCCAAGGGGGGAAAATGAGACTGATTGTGTCCCTATCCCACTTGTGGATTCCCAGGTTTATGAGAATGTGGAGGATGGATGAAAAACAGTTAAAAGAAAGAAATTAAAGTCTTCCAAGCCTTCTTTTGATATGAATTTACGTTCACATAAGGATGGGCTAAAATGTAAACCTTGACTGCCCTTTTTTCTGGTCTCTATTCCATTAGGTGGGAAGAATGATTAGTTCCCTTTGATTTGTTTTGTGGTACACCACAACAGTTTCTTTGTTCTCTCGTTGCCTTATCTTTCGTTGTTTTTATACAAGGTTTTGAGTCCTTTCAAAATCTATTTTTACTTAATCAAACCAACAGATAAATCCAACATAAAACAAATACTACAGAAACAATCCGTTTCAACAATAAAATAACCCATGCAATAGCCGCTCTGAAGGCTTGCAAACCATCGCACGACTGCAAGATCTGAGAAACTTCCGCTCCAAGTACACAAAATTTTCAAATGTTTACCTCTTTTAATATTTTTTCCTTTACAACAACAACTAATCATGCTTACCAGTTTATCTTATTATGAAGTGAAATCCCTTAGTCAATAGCGGCGAAATGTTTTACCATTTCCTAAGTTAAAAACATTTGTCGGATTATTAGACCAATGTGAGTATTCATATCCGTGAGATACTAAGCATCCCGATTAAATATTACTCGAATAAATCATTGTAAAGTTTTCAACATATGTGGAGTCACCTAACAAGATCTCCAGCAGGATGCAATTGTTTTAGGTTTCTAAATACGTACAGCCAGTAGCATAATACTCCTCAATAAGATTCATGCTAATCATAGAGACTGATATATTCTTTCAGATTCCAAACAAATAAGGTCTCTGTAGCTGGGTGGAAGTAATGATTAACAGTCCAATTTTTACCACCATTGACTTTGTCTGCGCAGTTCATATGGGCAACAAAACATCAAATCTCATCTATACTAGCGAATAAATCGGAAGCAGATATACATTTCAACATGAGAATTTTACAGAACAAGATTTTATGGAAGGACTGCCTAGTTTTCGTTAACGTTTCATTCTCCGTGAACAAATGCCATTGAGACTGAGACAAATTATACCAGACAAGAGGTAGAAATATATATTCACCTAATAGTCAGCAATTATAAAGAGAAATTTCTAGAATTCTAGCCATCCATAAATATGAAGAGGTCAGCAAGGGACAAGAATCTTTTTGTATTTAAAGAGAACACATCAAAGATTTCTTCCTGCTCATTACAACCGGAACTGGAAAAACCCTAGACAGCTGGTATTTTCCAATCAGACCTCTTTAGATCTCTCTCAATGTATCGAACAGAGCTATCCACTCTTTGCACATATCACGTTCTTTATATAGCTTCAATCTGGGCTATATAATATAAAGGTTTCAGGTATGGACATAATAGATTTCTTACATGGTTATACCTTTATATCCTTCCTCCTTCTCATCTTATTCTTATACGTAAAGTATCACATCCATTCCACCGTATTAATTCCCTTAGCCATCGCTAGAACCAGTGACAATGACCCCTGAAAGCAAATAGCTGAGATTGGTTTCTAAAAAAGAAAATACAGTTAGATAGTCAATGCTTATGTCCATACACTTCGTACAAAAGTTGCAGAGCCTAGAGTGAGAGACATGATATTTCCACATTCCTTAGAAGTGTCTAGAGCACTCCAGGATCTTAGCCTCTACACGCATCATTCTCAATAAAAAGTCGAAATTCTTAGATATATTAATTTTCCTTCATATAAAATGATGACGGCATGACTGAGCTTAATAGACTAGGCGTTTCCATTCCCCAAAAGGACAGTCACACTGCCTGCTCTGTTTTTTTTTTTTATGTTTTTTTAATAAACCGGCTCCCCTAAATTTGTCTCGGAAGAATAAATAAATAAGTAATCTCTCTAGTGCAAGTTTCATTGCTGGTTTTAACTGATTCGACAATGCCTCCTCTTGTTCCCTCCTGCCTTTGCCTATATACATTCTATGATAGCTCGTTCCTCATCTATCATTAAATAAACATCGTTACTGAATATATATATGAAATAATTCAATACACTATGGAAAATGGATAAATAATTTTCATAACAGAGTGTGATACAGTACACACTATACAAAATGGATAAATAATTTTCTAAGCTATGTGATACAGTATAAAAAAGTGTTTTGTTTCTTTTTAAGATGAGAGAGTGCACAAGAAAAAAATTCATTAATTACTAAGAATGTGTATTAAAGACATCTAAACAATGTGGCTTATAAAAAGGAAGGAAAAGTTTAAAGATTTCAATTTTTCTTTTCTACAATTTTATCTATAGTTAAATGTTCATGTAAATTTAATGAGGATGAATGTAATGTGAAAAATAGATAAAATGACAATGGTATAGAGTTTCTAGGTTTCTCAATAAGACTAATGATAGCATTAAATTCACTAATCAAGATTTAAGAGATAGAAGAGATAAATTTGCGAAAATAAAATGTGACTATAGAAAGACCTTGCCCTAGAAATCCATGAGTATAAACAATAGTTAAGAATATATGGTTGCTTGACTTAAAATAAGAATCTAGTAATTATAGAGCGCTATTACTCAAAAACCAAAATAAGGTGCAAGAAAATGATGGTCCCATAAATAATCTAACCCTCAAATAGAACCTTGAGCTCTTGCACACTAATATTGATTGCTTTTCAAATTCTTACAAGAAATAACTAAGATTTCCTCCACAAAAAAGACTATTATTGCATTTAGAAAAATAATATTAAGCCTATGAACAAAATAAGATGAAAGTAACATTTTGCTCATGATTTTTATTAAACCTTTAGAATTTCATATAAGTAAGTACTATCATTTTTGAGAAATAAGGAAATGAGAACCTGAAATGGAAATCACCCCAAATTACACTAGTGATTCCTTGATCAATTTTACCTTCTCTTGGACATTTTCTTGTCTAGTTTAGAGAATTTATCTATTGCAATATTTTTAATATCTTTTGGGAATGAAAAGTGTAGGAACATTCTTAAACTTGTCTTTCACATCAATTTCTCAAAGATCTTATGATAATGGACAGTATTTACTACATGATGCCTAATAGATCCTTATATTAGAATTGAAGAAGAGATGTTTAAAGCTTTTGATAGTATGACACTATAATTAGGGGCATCCAAATCTTGATTAAGAGTGACTCAAATGTAGAATGAAGTTGCTGAAAATCATCAAGAACATTAATTCTATTATTCAAATTCCTTCTTAGCATATATTTTTGATCCATCAAATTTCTTTATTTTAGAACATAAAAGTATAAATCTATTTGAAATATATCCTTTTACATTACCTCTCATTCTAGAAATCTATTAAGAGGAATGAAGGATATATAACAATTTCCTTTAAACAATTTCTTTAAACATTTTCTTAAATTGAGATGCATGAAATCTAAAAGATAGAGCTCCTTAACATATTGAATATTTGTATTATTTAATCTCTATGAAATAAGACTAAATGTTAGCAAGATAAATTTGAACACGAAGAAGAACATATATTATTACATTACATTTGATTCAAGAGTGAGAAGTTCATAAAGATTTTCCAAACAGTGCCACTAAATGTTGAGGCGAAAACTAAACTAGAACCTTAGACAGGAGCTTCTCCCCAACATTAAAATCCACATGCCAATGATTGATAAATCAATACAAATTATTTTCAAAATACAAACCTATCAATAATGTTATAATCTAGTAAGCCATTCTTGAGAAGATAATAAAGAAGTGATCGGTCATTAAGATACGGTCCATATCTCTCAATTTTTCAGGTATGCCAAGTTCAATTTATAAGAAACTCGTCATGACTTTAGTACTAACGATTTCAATCTCAAATTGAGTCGATCCTCACTTCTTTGTACGCAGCCATTTGATTGGGTTGATTATTTAGTCTTTGTTCAAATTTAATATCATGCAGGCTTACATGAATTTCATGACCAGAGGCAGCAGGCTCATTGTCCCTAAACAAGACAAGGTACCACCTGAGCTCCCTCCAAAATTAGTGGGTCATTAGTCCATCTTAAATCTGTGGGTGAATACCTACGTTTATGTTTGATCTAAGAATGGACAGAAATGACATGATTTGTAGCTCATGAGTTGCACACTGCTCGATTTTCGTTTGCAATATGATATGGTTGCGGAGCCTATTTATAGAAACTTTTACTTTAGACACAAGCCAATCTAGAGCTTTGATTAAATGATCAAACCCCACAGTATACTATACATCATAAAGCTAATAAGCAGAGTACAAGTAGAACACCTAACCCTTGTTCCATGAAGTCTGAAGTACTAACTTTATTATGGTTGTATTTGGCTCCATGAGAATGAACTTATAAAGCTTTAGAAGTGTCATGCGATATGATCTGACATTTGGCTTCTTTTTCAAATCTATGGGTCTCATGTTGGTAAGTGCTTTTGTTGTAAACATCACATAATAGGACTTATTCCTAGACTAAAATTCTTAAATAGTCAAAGTTGACATACTTTTTTCAAACTTTTTTTTTTCCTTGGTGTGTGATGTTTAAGGCAGGTCTGGTAAGTATATCTTTCTAAGATTGGTGACATGGTTTCTCTAAGATGTTTAAATTGGATGGTAGCGGTTTCTTTGATAAATGCATCTTCTCCGAGAACGGCCAATTCAATTTCCTATAAATTCTATAATAGTAGGATTGCAAGTTTGAATCCTTTCAAATAATACCAATGAGAAGATTGTTGATAAATGTCTAAAATATCCCCTTGAAATTCGTGGCATAATTTACCAGCCTCAACAGCCAGCTCAACCCCCTATAACCCATAAATAAACGTATCCCATTTTCTCACACCCCTATACACATGAAAGAAGGCATCTTATTTTCTAACACCCCTATACCCGATGAATAAAGGCATCTTATTTTCTCACAGATTATACAGATATATTATTTTATCCCCCTTTGGAGAAAACTTCTTTCCGTCTTTCAATTTAAGACCTTACAACGAAGCTCTGAGACAGCTATATTCAAGGATTGTCTCATCTTAATCTGAAGAAAAGATCTCTAAATACACACAGTTGGCAGCGTCATGCTTGTCATGGGAATGATAAATTCTCTCAGTTTCCAAGAGGACAGGATGACTGTGGATGGGAGGAAATATGTTTTCATCGTCCATGGGGATAGGTCTATTTCAGAGTCCTCAAATTTTATCACCGTTAAATTTATTAACAACAAAATCAAAATCTCTTCTATACCACGGAAAAAACACGAAGCAGATAAACATTTCAACATCATCTAAATGATCTACAATGAGAATTTTACCTAGGATGGGTTTCATGAAAGACTGTAATTTTTCATAAATATTTCATACAACGTGAAGAATGAGATCCAAATAACCTAAATGGGTATTGAGTTAAGTAATAACGGATGGGAGCTCGAATTAAATATAGACTTAATAGTCAACACTTACAAACAAGAGTTTTTATAACTCTAGAATTTTACAAAAATTTACAGATAAGAAAACAACAAGAAGTCTTTTTCTGCGTTTAAAGCAAAGACTTGAAAAATGTCTTCCTATCTATCCCGAGAACCGTAAAAACCGTACATACCTGGTGTTTTTCCAAGCAAACATCCCTAGAACAGTTTCACTGCACCGAACAGAGGTATGCGCTCTAGACACATAACACATTCTCTACATAGCTCCAGTCTGGGCTGTATAAGAAAATAGTCTCCTATGTAGATAAAAGATCTTTAGCGTAGTTATCCCTTTGGATCCTTCATCTACAAACTCTGATTTCTCTGATAACATCCATTCTATCCACATAGATTCGCTTGTTTATCAGTGGAATCAGTGACAAATAGCCAGCTGAGATTGATTTATATAGAACCTTGTACAGTTACACATCCCCTGCTTATGTTAATAGGCCTCGTACAAAACCTGTTGAGCGTACACCGAGAGCCGTGATATTTCAACAGTCCGTAAAGCGTATAGAGTACTTCTGCATCTAGCAGCACTAACACATCTCTTTCAATAGAAAAATGATATTATCACATATATTAATATTGTTTCATATGAAATGATGACGGCATGACTGAGCTTTGATAGGCGTTGTTAAACAAATGAATGATCGTTTTCATTCGCCAATAGCGTACTGCCTACTTTTTACTCTACAAAGCAGCTTACAGGCCTCGGAAGAATAAGTATATAAATAATCTCGATGGCATGCTTTGTTGCAGCCTTTAACTAGTTTGAATTATACTACGGGCAGGTGCATTGTGCTGATCTCATAGTCATTTGAATTCCACTAAGGTCGAGTACATTATGGTGGTTCCATAGTCATTTGTATTGATCATTGCCTCTTGTAGTTCCTATTCTTGCCTTGAATACTTTATGATAGCTCATTCTTAATCTATTAAATAATAAATAGTGTTACTATTATGTATGTGTATATGTATATCTAGGGGAAAGGATCTATTATTTCAACACTTTTGGTTTATTGATCAATATTTTAGACTATATTGCATCAATAATTGTGGTTTTAAAGTTGTTAGTTGTTATAATAACTATTTATGATTGAATGAAATGTATTCGTTGGATCTACAAAGCAACCAATTATGTGATGCCACATTAGTGCACTAACAAAGATATAGATTTTAAAATTATATAAATTGGGTGTTGAATATCATGATAATATGGAAGATACGAAAAATGGAATATAGTATTAATGACTTGACATAGTTCAAGAGTGTGATGAACTAGGATAGAGCCATACACGAGATTGAGTCCAACAATTGTATTTTTTGTGACATTCATGGGGATTCATCCATAATTAGGATAGACTTTTGTAAGGAAAGATAAGATAGTGATAAGAAGCATATTTAAGACTTGCTATGATAAAGGATAAGAGCAGTTAACTTAATTGAATAATCAAGCCATTATATTTAAGCAGAACAATAGCAAATAAAAACATTGGATATTGATATAACTAAATTATACTCTACAAGATGAATCTATAATTGACATGGAAAATATGTTACAACCTTTCTTCTCAACTTGATACTCTTTATATAATTTGGTGTGTTTAAATGAGGCAATGTAATATTCTTAAATACAAGTTCTAGATACACAATTCGAAATATTTTCCATACTAAGCAAAATTTAATGATCAAACTATGAATGATAGAAAATGGAAAATAGATAAATTTAAAATCTATAATATAGGAACAATGATATAGCCATAATTTTGTGTGGGGGATAAAACTATGAGTTGATCTAGTATAATATTTTTCCCTTTTCTTATAAAAGCCAAGGCCTTAAATTTTTTTAATACTAAAATGTTAAATACACAAATTACAAAATGCCCCCATTAATAGACATCCATGGTAGCTGACATTAACCCATAAAACCATAGAAAGGCTACAAAAAAAAATATAACTGCTAACAGAGCATCTAAAAGTCGAACTATTTAAAATGCAATGGCTACCTACAAAGACCAAAAATATTTACACCATAGATTTGAATCCAAGTACATAATTCAGATTCAACAAGGGGCTCTCACCATTACTGAAATTTTCCTTATCTATCCACTGTAGGTAACATTAGTAAGCTGCGAAAAAAGACGCTTTCCAAAATGCAAATACCTTCAATTCAATAAATGAGTCCCTTCAACTGCAAATGAAAATAATGTACCAGAAAGTGACCACCATGCCCAAGTAAAAAGCAAGTTGGAACCATAACGAAACAAACCTGAGAAACAAAATAAAAAATAGTCTCACACTAAAATGCATAATGTTTTTGCTACTTCTTCACCCAGTGGAGTTTTACCGTTGGTGACTGGGGATAAAGGACTTGGCGTGAGTTCAGCATCGTCCTCTCTCCTTCTCAGGAGAGAACTAGGAGGGTTTGTCGTGGGGCTATCCATAAGTAGCTTATGAAGTGCATAAAACACCTTGGATATATCTATCATGGTGGTGAAAGATAGCAAATCTGAAAGAGACGCCAACTCCTTAAAATAGTAGCAATTTTTATTGACAAGAGCAATTTTTATAGCATCAAATAGTTTAACATATTATATTTTCTTCCTCAAAAAATGAATAAGAAATAACCGTCCAACCCATGTCTTTCCATTGAAACAAGTCATACCTGCAAATGGCTCTATCTAAACTATTCACTGATACAAAGTCCTCACAAATGAAGTTTTTCACTAGCTGGAATAATAGTTGGTATTCCGGAACCAAGTCGAAATAGCTAGAGAGGAAAATAGAAGCCACCTGCAAGTAATTAATACAAACTATGTGGTGCTTTGGGGATGACAATATCTTCACCAACTATAGTCTTAATGGACTATTCTACCTTCGAGCAGTCCTACCTAAACACCCACCTCATATGCCTATTGAGAAAAGGTCCAGAGGTTGGGACCTCCCACAGCCTAACGAAAAGAAGATTGCAAGTTTTGATAGGCCTATATTCCATACTTGTTGCTCAAGGTCTTTCCTACAAAATTCATCACCTAGATATAATAAATGACCTCCAAAAAATACCTTGAGTAGTGAGTGATCATGATTAAATAGCCATTTATCTAACACACTTGACAATGATGGAGCGACATGGTCGACCATGTAAATTCATAAAAGAATGGCAGATTTAAGTGAAATGGCTTGTCAAGTTAAAGTTCGTACCTATGAATATCACACACAATCTATGGATTGAGGCCCTGTACATGCGTGAGAAAGCCTTTGACATCACTTTTCGGCACTGGCTAAACCTGCAACAAAAACGTAATGCCCCATGGCCCCTTATGTGTATGTTAAACCATACATGCCTGCCTGCTCGTCCATCAACTAAAACGTCAAATCAATCTCAGTACTGCCGTAAGCC
>MU225430.1:2378150-2417100 GCA_018584345.1 Thuja plicata
GCAATCTGCCTAGCGAAGAACCTGACTTTTCATGCCAGGACCAAGCACATTGATGTACAATATCATTTTGTGAGAGATATGGTTGAGGATGGCAAGGTGAAGCTGGAGAAGGTAGAGACTTTGGTGATTGTTGCTGATGCATTAACTAAGCCCGTGACCACAGAGAAGTTCAGATGGTGTTCAGAGTCTATGGGCCTCTTGGCCCCTAGCCATTAAGTCCATGATGTTTTGGATCCCCTGACTCTTTCAAGGTGTTCAACAAGTGGGAGAATGTTGAGAACATGTGTCTTAACCTTGTAGTCTTTTTCAGGAAAATTCCAGAATTTGTTTGTGGTAGTTTTCCACATGTTTATACATTGGAAATTGGTTAATGAGTTGTTAAAAATGAGTCTTGTCCATAGTAGAATATAGGTGGGTCATTTTTAGAGCCTTGATGACTCATTTTGTGACTTTTATGGGGGTCTAAACTAGAGGACAAAATTATGGACGGGATTACTATTTTAACCTGGTTGTTTTTCCATCTTGGAAATGTAAATGTCAAAAATGGGGAACATGTGGCATGGTGGTTATGCCCATGGTTTTGTAAAACCACAAGTGGTTTCTAGGTTGTAAAATCACTATAAAAGGAGGACTTGGGGAGGTGTTTGATTCATTGAGTTTTTGCAAGACTAGATGCTAGAAGGAGTCTCTCTAAGTTCAAGTTGTGGTGATGCGCTCCTGTAAGAACTTGCATTGCAAGTGTATTGTAATCATCTTGATTTGATAATACATTGTGCGGGTTTTGGAGGGTGGGGTTTTTCTCCCAGAAGGGTTTCCCCATGGTAATCACTATGTTATGTGTACATTGTTATTTTGTTTATTCTTTATTATGCATTTCTTGAGATCTTTGCAATGTTTAAGTTGAAATGTGCATAATCATCCTCTCAAGATTCGCGTAGGAAGCGTTTCCGCACACCTTTGCTTCCTTACAAAAGGCACCTCCTTAGTAGACATCCCTAGAAATAGGGAGAAGACATAGCTTAATAGAACTACTTAAAATTTTTCCATTTCAATCTCCCTTTTAATTCGGGCATTAGTACTTATGCTCTCATGCTTTTGGATATGCTTAATAAATCGTTCCCCTTTAAAGTGACGAGTCTTCCCTTGTAGGTTGAAGAAGAAATTTAACCACTAAGCAATATGATTTTCTTCCCTATAGAAATGATCACTTTTGTATGTTCCACACCTGAGCAACAATCTGCAAACCTTTGAGAGAATATTCTCTTCATTCCAATTAATAATTTTCTTAGATATAATAACAAGTATTATAATCTAAGAATCTCCCACTATGTGTATACTCTTAACCCCTTTATCTAAAGAAAAGTTGATACCTAATAGGAGGGTAGTTTCTTTAGCGATGTTGTTCATCATTACTAGATGTTTTCTTGCCAAATCTCCTATTATTTTTCCAGGTTACTATCCTTGAGGACACACTCAATCGTAGACTTCCCAAGATTACTTCTTGAACTCCCATAAAAAATTATCATTTTAAATTCTTTTTTATGGTAGTTCCTACACAACTGAAGCTTGTTTAGCTAACTTTGGAGTGTGGCATATGAAGGATTCCTTAAAAGGTATTTTAATCATAGGAATCTATTAGAATTTGAGAGTCCACATATGTAAAAATTGAGACAAAGGTCTTCAATCTTGATACATAAACATTTACATTTTTTTTGAAATGGACTTTTTCATTTGTTTAATCACACTCAGGATAGGCAAGTTTTCCTTTTTGAATATTTGTTTGTTTTTTTTTTTTCTCTCCCACCAAATACTCCATGACACTACTAATGGAGAGATCCACTATAGGACAAAAAAAAAGGATCCTCTTGTTAGAATAGTCTCAAAGGATAACTGGGAGGGGNGGGGGGGAGGGGGAGGGTGGTGAATCAGTTATCAGTAACTTCAGTTATTTTTACTTCTTTAACTTTAGAATACAACAAAGTAAATGCTTAATCAGATAACACAGTACTCAACACAAAATTTGATTACGAGGAAACCAAATGGTAAAAACCCCGATGGGAATTAGCACCCATAATAAACTATACTTGTTTGTAGTAATCCCTGTTAGAAGATATTTCAACCCTGTTAGGAGTTGTACATTACAATGCAATAATTATAGTGACTTGGTTAAGGGTCGGACCCTATGAGGAGTCTTTTACAAATAACCCTGTTAGGGGTGGTGGACTCACTGTCCAAAAGCTCACTGCTTGATGGTGAAGGCTACAACCTTCTGTATAATAGTTATGCACTATATCTGATGATGAACTATAGAGTAGACCTGATGTCTTGATCAGTTCCAGTGTATTGCAATCTTTCACTTCTTCTTCACATAGAATCTTGATGAATGAACCAACTCTGATAATCTGCTATGTACATCTTTCTTATCTTTTTGTATCATTCACACTTAGCTTGTCACCTTTGACTTGTTATAAGTATCTTCCTCATAGTATGAGATCATGGGACCTATAAGACAACTCTTCATAACATCCTTGTCAGCTCTACTAAGCACGCAAGCATAATTACAACCGCGCAAGTATAAACCAAATAGACGCGACACTTCACTAAGTCGGCCTCACCAATTTAACTCTAACTTTGCAATCTTCTTGAAACATGTTTGGTTCCTTTGGATTAATATAATCAACTCATAACTAATCATTAATATACACATGCATATACAGAAGATAGGTACAACTCAAGAAACACGTGATATACATCGGCCCTAAACCGTTACACTTCCAGAACTGTAACTGCCAATAACAGAATTACATAACTTTACTGAAACATCATATCTGGGTCTGCATGTATGAACATAACATAATAAAAATGTAAACAACATGTATCTATTTACGCAAGTCTTCATATGATCATTCTGATAAGTACATACATAATTACTACTGTGTATTATATGTTGTCATCAATGACAAACATACAATCAATTAACTGCTCAGAATCAAATTTCCAACACCTCTATGTAGAAGGATCCATCCAAATAATAGATCTTGCAGAGAGTTTGGTAGAGGAGCTATCCACTACAATTTTTTTGTAGCAACTTTGAGCCCTCTTGAAAAAGGGACATTGAAGTAAAACGTCCTCTAATATTTCAACATGTCATCCACACAATACACAATTAAAACCTCTTACGATCCCTAACCTTTCCACTCTAGAAATGGTGAGAATTTTTATAATGTCATCCATATGAATGCTCCCACATTAGGTAAAATTGCATCATGCTAACAAAATGAAAATTCCCTATTCTTATTTTCACACTCTTTATATCTTAAAGATTGATATTCCTACTTGACTATATATTGTCCAGATTTACTTGGTGTACAGATTAGGTTATCTAACTGAGTTGAATCAAAGATCTCCCTTTTCTTAAGGGTGTCTACCAATATATCATTTTATTCTTCTAGGATAGAAATAAGGGATAAGTCTCTCAATTCTATAAATTGCCAGTCCCCTTTAGACTTGATATGAAAATAATCATTCACTCTTGTGACACATTGTTGTTGCAGGACATCCTTCACTTTCTAAGGGTGAGGTATCATCTCAGAAGGTGGGTGATCATTCTGAAGGCTCTCTCTCTCTCTCTCTCTCTCTCTCTCTCTCTCTCTCTCTCTCTCTCTNGCGCTCTCTCTCTCTCTCTCTCTCTCTCTCTCTCTCTCTCTCTCTCTCTCTCTCTCTCTCTCTCTCTCTCTCTCTCTCTCTCTCTAACCCACCTATTGGGTTTAATGGGAAGTAGTACTGAGAGGGGAAGGGTGAATTAGTACCTGTAAAAAATTTTCATGTTCTTTAATCAATTAACCTTTGTAATCAATTTCATATCCATTCTATGTGATCTACACTATCTTTGTGAGAGTTATATCATTTCATAAAATTAATAAACATATGAATCATTCATAGAAACATTCATGACATAATTGACACACAACACAAGATATGATATGGGAGAAAACTCATGTTAGGAAGTAAAAACTGTGGTGGGGATGGCACCCACAAAACTTCACTATCTGTAGAATGGAAGGGGTCGGTTAAGGCTTACAATTTTGATCACTTGTGATGATCGACCCTGTTAGGAGTATCGGTGGAGACCTCTTAAAGTCTACTCTGTTAAGAGATTTCAGCAACACTGTTAAGTGTGTACTCGGTTAAGAGATTTGATATAGGACTGTTAAATCCACCTTATAAGAAAGGATTTCCTACACTTTGCTTCACTTGTTAGAATGATAGTAAATTACAAATTGACCTGGTAAGTGCAATCTCCTATTTCTCATACAAATCCTATGTAGTTCACATACAAAATATTATCACCTTAACTGTGATTGAATATTACCTCTAACTATCAGTTTCCTCTATTCTTGATTATGCTAATCAAATTCTTCTTTCTCTGCTTTGGTTCTTGAAACTCTTAATTCAATCCATAGATTTTCTCATTCTGATCTCATCTCTCTTCCACACACATTCTAATGAATGATTACATCATCTATATATAGATGGATTGATTTCATCATGTTTATGATAAAAATAATGTTAACTCTAAGATTAGGTTTACAACTTGCACCTAGATCTCCTAATCTATGTGCTTTAAATCAGTTAGGCTAATTAAAAAACTTACATTAATGTTTCTTATCCCTAAAGAAATGGATTTAAAAAAATTAAATATCCTATAAATAGAATACCCTTGCTTTATCTGACGTGGAAGTTAGATCCACTTTTTGTGGGTTGCAACTGACTGTCGGTTCTATCTTTTGGTCATGCTTGACTGTTCTTCAATTTTTACTGTCGGTTGCACTGAATCCGTTTCATCAGTTTGCACTATAACTTGCATTTTAGGTTCCTCTTTCGGGTTCCACTTTAATTCTCTGCATTGTGGTTTTCATTTTACATACTACATTGTGCCATTGGTTCTTTCTGTACTTAGTCATTTTAGGTGATCTGCCAATTTGATCTTCGGTTTTCCTTTTACTGTCTTTCAGTGTTAGCATACTAAAAGTGTTGTTTGAATACTAATGACAAATTAATGTCATCAATCTCCCCCTTCGACATTAGTATCAAAAAATGATATGTGAAAAATACTAACAAAATATTAATTATATACAACATATATAATCCTTAGTCATTTAATGACTCCTGCTGTGTATATGTCAGTATATATTTACATAAGATATATTTTCCTTCTTCATATAACTATTCCTTTATGAATGTACATATACATATCTACCTTTTTCCCATTCTGACTAAATGTACATAACATTTTCAATGATATTTTGTACAAGTATCATTTCCCCTTTATTTGATATTAAGGGCAAAGGTCAATTACCTTAGAGCTTATAAAAAATGTGTGAATGAGAAGACTTCATGTCTTCCATCATTTTCTCCCAGTGCTCCTTTAGGTTTTCTAGAGGCATTTTCTCAAGTGTTATCTTGGCATGCATATCATAGATGTTGTCGGCTACAGACATCTCAAGAGTTTCTATCAGCTGTCTTACATAACTCATATGTTGTTGTAGCAGTGCGAGCTTTGGCAGAATTTGAGCCTGTAGCTTGGTTACTTCTTCTTTGAATCATTTCTCTTCTTCCCTCAAATCTTTCCTTAACCATTTCACTTCATTGATATTTTCATAATGTTGTTTGATTGCATTTTCTCCATCGGTTGTTAGGCTATTAGCACTATTTTCTAGATCTGTATCGAGCTTAGCTATGTTGTCACTATTTTCTTGAGTGAACTTTTCAATTGTGCTTAGCTTTTGGATTAAGGGTAATGCTTTAGATATAATGGGATCTAATTCTGATATGAATTCTGACAGCTTTACCTTATTTTCGGCCACTTCTTGGTTGATGTTCTCTAGAATCTTTTGTTGATACTTCATTTCTTCTCTCCCTAATTGCTTTCTCAGCATCAACATTTTGAGTTGCGATGGAATTAGTGAGGGTAGCTAGTTGATCAATTATGGGCTTGCTTTGATCAATATCAACATCAGGTACAATCTGGTGTAGAATGTCTCATGTTGTCTCTAGGACCATTGATTCGTTATGGTGTTTCTTCAGCTTTTCTTGTAATGCCCTCCTTTGGCATATATCACCATATTCTTGTAGTGCGTCCATGTCAAGTGTAGTGGGGTCACACTTCGGTATTTCAATGATTTCGTCAAGTGTAACCTCCAACTTATTCTTATTTGTCTTCTTCTTCTTCTTCTTCTTCTTCGACTCAGTGGAGTGTAGCATCATTTCTAAATTTTCAGTTGTGCTTGATGATGTGACTTGTTGTGCATCTTTATTCTTTGCATCAGGTTCAGCTTGTTGGGTTTCTATAGACGTCTCTAAATTCACGTTAGCATTATTGGTAGCACCTTTTTCTGTTTTCTTAGGAGTTCCATCTTTTGGTTTGTCTCCTTCATTTGAGTCCTGTGCATCATTTGCCTTGGTGTTCTCATTTTTCTCTTGAGTATCCACATCTTTGTCCTTATCTCCTTCTGTAACCTTGGTAGTGTCGGTCACATTCTAAGTATCTCAGATGTTTTTCTAATCATAGGTGTTATCTTTATTTGCTTCTTCTCTTGCATCCTTTGGAGTTTCCTTTTCAGGTGATTTACTTGATTCTTGCATGATATTGATAGCTTCTATCAATATTGGTAGTTTACTTGGAATGATCACCTGTTCTCCATCAATTGTTGTGTCATGTTCATCGGTTGTATCTTTGACAACAGTGATATCTTCATCCTTATTGATTTCTTTGCTTGGATCATCGGTAATGTCCATGACATTGGTATCCACAATGTTGTCCTTTGTGGTATCATCCCATATTTCATCTACCATATCTGCATTCTTATTCCCTATTGTATTATCTTCCTCTTTATCCAACTCAATGGATGTATCATCTTTGTTTACCTCATCAACATCTTGTTGTTGAAGGTCTTTGTCGGGAGTGTCTTTCTCAGCTAGCCTATTCATGATTTTGCACCATTTATTGTGACTATTCTTTTCAAGTTCAATCAACTTGCCTTTAAGACATTTGTAAGCTCATAGCTTTGGTGAGAATTCTTTCTTGTGTTTCTCTATTATTTCATGTATTTCTTCCTTTCTTGACTCAAGCGGCACTAGAGAGACAAGTACTCTCTCTCTGATTTCTTTCTCATTTGCTAAAGTAAATGTCCAATGGGTGGATAATCTATCCAAGAGTTCCCATGGTACACAACTTCCTTCAAATTGTATGGGTACATATTTGAAGTTATACATCTTAGCTATCATAGCTTCTTCAATCTTATTATGATCTTCCTAATTTTGTTTTCCCCATTTTGTAATATGTGGATCAGTAATAGATCCAGAATTTGCAATGTATACACAAATGTCATCAATGGTGTTAGGTTCCTTTACCTTGACAATTTCTTCCTCTAAGGCTTCACCTCGCTCAATATCCTCTATATCCTCTCAGGTTCTAACAAATTTTCTACCCTTCTTATTTTTTCCTCTCTTCGGTGTAGGTGCTTTTCTCCTATATGTCCTCACTTTTCCTCTCTTAAGGGTTGGAGTAGATTACTTTGGCATTTGTCTTCTGGTCCTTTAAGAAACTATAGTTCCTAGTCTCTTTGATGGTGGAGGAGGTGGTGACTCTGACTATGTTTCCTTTAAGTCAGTCTTTTCATCATCTAAGTTACCAACAGACACTTGTTCCTTGGTTTCCTCCTCTTGTTCTATCTCTTCATCTTGTTCAACTTCTTGCTCTTCTGCAGATAGAATCTTTGTGAGATTCTTTACCATTTTTTCCTTCTTTTTCACAATATTTTTGACTACTAGGCCTCATTTAATTCTTTTCTTGGCCTCCTCATATGTTCCAAACCTTGGTTTTTTTTGTCCAGTGGCTCATTGGTTAAGGCATCAATTGCCTTTGTTGCAAGATCAATGTTGATCTCATATTCCAGTGGTTGCAACCATGTTATTCTTGCTACTATAGGTTTGATGTAAGTGTGGTGTGTGTCAACCATGAAGCATACCTCATCCTTAAATTTCTCAATGAGTTTCTCGGGTATCCTTACCCTCTTTTGCAATTGGTCTTTGAATACATTAAAATATTCATCCATGAGAGTTTCAAAATTATCTCCTAGAGCCTCTATTTGCTCATTAATTTGCATGGTTACCGGCTTGGTGCTGTCCCATTTTACATCTCCAACAGATGGGAAATTTTCTTGAAAGTAAAAGAAAATGCACATGATTAATCAGTCAAACTTACATGTGTTTGACTTTTCATTTATGATTGTCTTGAGATTTTCTTTCAACTGATTCAGTAGTAGTTCAGACAAGTCTAACTATGTTCCTTTCTTCACAATTTTGTAAGTTATATCCACATCAACTGAAGAAATACTATTTAATTTGCTAGCTTGGAAGAATTTTTAACCCAACACACATGCACCAAACTTAATTTCATCATCATCTATGGTTGTCACTTTTAGTCCATGCCCATCCCATTTAGCTCCAGTCATCTTTTCGGTCTCTACCTTTGGTGCATGCTTGAGCGCCTTTACTTTATCAGTTACGGGGTAATCGATGATTGCATGGATGGTATCTCTGGTGATTTCCTTCGGTTCATCAAACCATAACTTGTTATTGTGCATTCTTTGTAGTACTAACCAAATCTAGTTAGTTTTAAAGACCTTCAGAAAATTTAGTGCATTGGTAAGCCCTTTTACCTCAATGTGTTTGTGTTCATCCTTAAGTGTTCCATCTTCATTACAAAGCTTCTGGTAAGCTTCTTCCATCTCTCCCTTTCCAATCTCTGCAATCTTGCAGTGTATGAATGATCAAATGTCCTCAACTAGAAAAACCCTAGCTGGTATGCATGAGAACCCACCAGCATCATCGGGCTATGAGGCAACCTCTAGATGAATCTTATATTTAGGTTCCTCACATACATTGTTTTTTATGAGTTCAAATTCATCATTATTATCCTTCTTAGCTTTTACGGATTGCGATGTTGATGCCATTTCCATATATTTATGGATTCTTCATAAATGCGTAAAGAGCGGAGTTATCAGTCTATTAGAACTTACTGTTGGGTTTGCACAGATCCCTTAATTGTTTTGGAGTTCTTGGTAGTTGAGTCATGATCGCTCTGCTAATTGGTTCCTTTGTTCCCAAGATCACCTTTATTCGCTCTACTCTAGGTGTCTTGACAAATGAGTCAATCTGATGCCCTATTATAGCCGTTGCCCTAAAACACATGTAATAAATGCTCACCAACTTCTCAATGTTTGAAGACTGAGTTCGTCGGTGAAGTCTTTATTACCATTGGTCATGCTTACAATGTTTCTAAGCAGTCAAAGTTGACTTATACTCTACCGATAGGTTTTGGTAACACAGATAGCTTGTTCATGTGCTTGTTTACCAACGAGTCTCAATCAATACTAACAACTTTTCTTATAACTGATGTCTCTCAGTAAATGTAGGCAGTCTTTCCTTCAAGTGTATACTGATGGGTTTCAGTATATATGCCCAAAGACATAGTTTTCATATTTTTCAACAAGTATAACCATGATGCACCTATCTTATGCTAATTTTGAATTATTTCAACATAATATGGAACTGATGTAAAGTAATAGCTTAGGGTTAATACAATTCCATACTTACTTTTTCTAGTTAGGTGGGGTTGGTAATCTCACTGGATCCATTGGATGGGGTGTCACCATTTGCATTGCTTTTTCCAGCTTCATTATTGCTTGAATCTTTTCTCCACATCTTGTCTCTAGCCCTCTGGATATATTCAATGGTATTTCCATTGGGGTATGTGCTTTTCTCTGTTATTTTGTCTCTGCAATCCTTTTTGAGATGACCAAATTTTTGATAGTGTAAGCATGCCATTCTGGGGTTAGTCCATCCTCTAGAATTTCTAGTCCATAGTCTCATACAGTTTTCTGCAATGTGACCATACCTTCCACATGCTGTGCAATTTGTCCAAGTATTGTAGTCCCATACATATTGATTACCGATATGCTTTGGTTGATATGGAGTGTCTTGACCTTTTGGCTTCCATGCCTGTCTTTTCTTTTTCCAGCATTCAAGACTTATGTTCCCATTCATCTTGCATGTAGGACAGTATTTTTCCATGTAGGTTTCCTTCTTTCGATGTTCTATTTTAGACTTAGATTCATATGCCCTGTGTCCTTTCTTGTTACATTTATAATAGAATCCTATGAATGAAGGTGTAGATTTAGGAATACCTTTCATTTTGCCTCTACACATATTTGTTGTGTGGCCTTTCTTTCCATAGTGTTTTCATGTAATCTTTCTTGGTCTTGGATTTTAATAAACATTCTTTGGATTGGATTGATTTGATGATTCACCATTTTTTGGTAAAGCCTAGATCATTGTTGTTATTGAATCTTTGTTGTCCTTCCATAAAATCATCCATTCTTTTATTTCTCTCTTCAGCCTTTCTGATAAATTCATTATGTTGTTGCTGAATTCTAACCTCATGCTTTAGTTTTTCATTTTCTTCTCTTAGTTCACCGATAATCTATATTCTCTCAATGAGTTCAACATTCATTCTGTTAGCTTCTTGACTCATGAGAATGATTTGATTTGTGAGCTTATGGTGATGCTCTGCATGCCTTTGTATTTCTAACTCCTTTTCTTGTAGTTCTCTGTAATCTTCCTCCCGTCATCGGTAGCAAGTGTTCTTTCTATTTCAGCTTGTCTAGTAGAACTCATCACATCAATCATTCTAACCATCTGGGTCTCTTGACCAATTTGCAGCATCTTTATTTTCTCTATCATATGTTGATTGATCTCCTTTAGATTTGTGACGTTCTCTTCTGATGTATCTGATGCTTTGCTCGCATATGATCCTGAAGACTCAGAGAAATCTGGAATCTCTTCTTCTTGATAATATTTTTCATTGATTCGAGTTGCCATTCTTTTCCTTTCATCCAACAGTTCTCTCATCTTTATTCTAGCTTCTTTATACTATTGAAACAACATCTGTATCTCAAGCTTTTTATTCTCAATATTCTTATCAAGTTTGTACTTTTCCATTATATGATCTTTTCTCTTAAGCCTTTAAGCTTTTCCAAGAAGAGACTTGGCTCTGATACCAATTGTTGGGTTTAATGGGAAGTAGTACTAAGAGGGGAGGGGTGAATTAGTACCTCTAAAACTTTTTCATGTTCTTTAATCAAATAACCTTTGTAATCAGTTGCATATCCATTCTATCTTATCTACACTATCTTTGTGAGAGTTATATCATTTCATAACATTAATAAACATATGAATCATTCATAGAAACATTCATGAACATAATTGACACATAACACAAGATATAATATCGCAGAAAACTCCTATTAGGAAGTAAAAATTGATGTGGGGATGGCACCCAAAAAAATTCACTATCTGCATAATGGAAGGGGTCGGTTAAGGCTTACAATTTTGATCACTTCTAATGATCTACCCTATTAGGAGTATCGGTGGAGACCTATTAAATTCTATGTTGTTAATAGATTTCAGCAACAACGTTAAGTGTGCACTCGGTTAAGAGATTTGATATAGGACTGTTAAATCCACCTTATAAGAAAGAATTTTTTACACTTTGCTTCACTTGTTAGAATGGTAGAAAATTACAAATTAACCTGGTAAGTGCAATCTCCTATTTTTGATACAGATCCTATGTAGTTCACATACAAAATATTATCACCTTAATTATGACTGAATATTACCTCTGATTATCGGTATCCCTTAATCTTGATTCTGCTAATCAAATTCTTCTTTCTCTGCTCTGGCTCTTGAAAATCTTAATACAATCCATAAATGTTCTTGTCCTATTCTCCTCTCTCTTCTACACACATTCTAATGAATGATTACATCATCTATATATAGATGTATTGATTTCATCGAGTTGATGATAAAAACAATGTTAACTCTAAGATCATGTTTACAACTTGCACCTAGATCTCCTAGTCTATGTGCTTTAAATAAGTTAGACTAATTAAAACACTTACATTAATGTTTCTTGTCCCTAAAGAAATGGATTTAAAAAAAATTAAGTATCCTATAAATAGAATACCCTTGCTTTATCTGACATGGAAGTCAGATCCACTTTTTGCGGGCTGAAACTGACTGTCGGTTCTGTCTTTCGGTCGTGCTTGACTGTTCTTCAGTTTTTACTGGTGGTTGCACTGAATCTGTTTCACTGGTTTGCACTGTAACTTGCATTTTGGGTTCCTCTTTCGGGTTCCACTTTAACTCTCTGCATTGTGATTTTTGTTTTACACACTACCTTGTGTCATCGGTTCTTTCTGTACTTAGTCATTTTAGGTGATCTGCCAATCTGATCTTCAGTTTTCATTTTACTGTCTTTCGGTGTTAGCATACCTAAAGTGTTGTTTAAATACTAATGACAAATTAATGTCATCACCACCCCTAGTCTCCCACCCACTAATTAATAGTAGGGTCCCCCCTCTCTATAATTGTGTCCTCCACCATTAAAATAGTAGGGGTTGGCCCCTACTATATCCTCCCACCCCTGTTCGGCCCCTACCATTCTATAGGCCCCTACTATTAAAGGGCCAGTGATCAATCCCTTTTTTCTGTTGGAATCGTAGTACTCTCTCTCTCTCTCTCAAGATAATTTTTTGTGTAAAGAATAGTGTTTTGAATAAAATTTACATGCTAACTTAGCTCCTAAACAAAATTTTAGTCTTCCAAGTTATGAATACCTACCCCACCCTCTAATTTAGTTTGACGTATACTCTACCAAGACCACAAAAAAATTATTTTTTATCATCCATGTTTCCTTTCCATAGGAAATCTCTTATATATTTGGTAATTTTCTATAGGAATCCCTTGGCACCCTGTAAAACTGACATAACATAAATTGGGATTGAACTTAATATTGATTTAATCAGTAAAATTTTGTCTAGTAAATATATCCATCTACATTTCATCGCGAAATGCTAGAATGTCGATCACTCACCAATTCATATTGTGCAATGGAATACAACCCCTCCCTTAATCCAATTTGACTAGTACAATGCAAAAAGAATGAAGGGGTGCTAATACAAGATCTAGGTAAAAGGTGATTGAGGTATTTCTTTTTGAATAAAGTATGATTATGATATGTAAAAGTATGAAAGACACTTATGCTATGACAAAGGAAATTATTTATAGAAAGATATGATATTATATCTGATACATAAAAATAAATACAAGATGAAAAGAATAAGAATGTACTCACCTTGAAGAAAGGAGAGTGGGAAAAAAATTCAAATCTAGAAATGACTATCGTAGAACAGTTAGAATTAGAAATAGTTCTGGTCTTGGAACCCTCGCACCTGTATATTTGGAATGTGAAATTTGTAGATTCCCAGGATTATGCTAACTCAATTCAACCTTCTCTTGGAGACTCAAATATGACAAATTCTATCAAGGATCATGTACTACTCTTTATCTCTAAAATTTCAGATCTGAAACTTTGAAAACTTGTTCTTGCATACAAGAAAAAAGGGGAAAAAGGTTGTTGAAAGGGGCTTGCCTTAGTCAAGACCCTTTATAGGAATAAACATTAAATTTGATTGAAGTTGCACAAGGAAATTTAATCTTGATCTAAAACACAGATAACCTTATACCTCAATGATGTAATGCCTCTTTGTAGATAATCACAAGTGTTTATGCGATAGCTTGGAATAAAAAAAAAAAAAAAAAAACTGATCAAAAATGATGAAACAAAATTATTGAATGATGATTGTTGTAGTTTTCTACAATGTTGGATTGAGGAAGAAAGTGAAGAAGAAGAGTTGATGAATGAATTTAGATATTCTCGCTTAAATACAAACTCCTTATCTTGACCTCCAATGGGGAAAGAAGCTAGATCTATTGGATGGAATTCCTTGAATACATGATGGAAATAATGGATTAAAGACTTGACATGCTTGATGGCTTCCTTCCACTTGAATTCTTGAGGGGCATAAATTCTTGATAATGGATGTCATCACTAACCTTTGCTTGTTTTCTTTGTTGAATGCATAATAGCTTACTCGCTAATTCTTGCATGAAGATGAGATTTATGAAAATTAGGGGAAGAGGTCTCCTTCTCTACACATTTCATGGCCCAGATTTTGCAAGAAAAACACCAATTATCATTATAAAAGGTAAACCCTTGCATCAATCTTGAAGCACACTAAAAATATAATCCCTACAATAAGGCAGACTTGATTTTACCTTGTGATATAAAATGTCGATCTAAGTGAGCCTTGTCCATGGACACTTTTAAAATTTATCCCAGGACATATAGCTGTGTACGAAGAAAGGGATTTGAAAGCCTCTCTCCCCTGGGAAATCTGGGAAAATCCTAAAATGTAAAAGGACTTAGGTGGAATACAAATTATGATAATTTAAGATGAAAAACGTAAAATCATGCTTAGGAGTTAGAGTCATTCGTGAGTTTTGAACAAATATTTTTGATTTGAAGGATCCACAAGGCCTAGAAGGACATGAAATCAATATGGGAGCATGTATATACTAAAATGGGGATAAAACCTATGTAGGACCATCTTTTGGATCTTTGCAATCTTGTGTCAACCAAAAAAATCCATTTCTTGTTGATTAGCTTTCTGCTTCTAGTGGCGGTCGATATGTGGTTATCATTTTTGATTGCAGTCACTTCTGTGTGTTCTCAGTATTATGCTAGAACTCATCCTATGATGACACCTTATTTAAAGTCATTTCATGTGATTTTTTGTAGATTCTTTGTGGGTCTGTATTATTTTGCATGTTACCAATCAGTGGTTGGGTTTCTGATCTTTTTCCTGATCTACTAGTTGGTTTTTTCGAGCGTGATCATACAAGCTCACTTATGTGTTTAAGGCCAATTTATTTGTATGATTGCATCTCTTATTATTTTTATTTGAGATTGTTCAAAATGATTTGGGTCTAGATCTAATTTTTGTAGCACATTTTCTTATTCTTGGAAAATGTGATATTTTCTAGGCTGATCGATGATTTTAATTGCTATTTAAGCATATGGACTTGTTCATATGGGATAAGGGAGTTTTCATAAGATTATCTAGTGTATCTTGGTTAGGGATTGTAATTGATTTCAGATCTAATAAGGCATGTATTTATGGCATGTGAGACTGCATGTTGTAGGTCTCTTGTAATTGATTCTCCAATCCTAATCAATCTTGATATCTCATTTTCTCATTCTTAGTTTGTTTTTCTTGTTAGTTTTAGGTGTGTGTGTGTTGGCTACAAGGATCAGATTGACCTCTTTAGGGTTTCTCTATCCTTGACTACATAAAGTGGTATCAAAGAAATGTTGAACATGACTTTACAAATCAGGGTTTTCTTGTGGGGTGGTGGTTGAAAGGATCTGACCTACATCTACTAAGGATTGTGCAAATGGCCAAGATAAATTCTTGATGAGGAGCTATGAATGAAGATCCAACTATCTTAGAATTGTTAATATAAATTTCTACTACATTGGAAGGATTAGAGATAGCTTAGAGTAGAGGACAACATATAAAAGATGTTATTGATGAAGAAGGAGATGAATGAATTCAAGATCTAGCTATTGAAGGAGAAAATAATGAGGCACAACCAAAGTTGAATCATGAAGACAAAAGGTTCATTAGGGATTTTACAAATGTTAATAAGAGACCTCATTTTAATCCCCTTGATTATCATGGCAATATAGATGTTGATGATTTGCTGGATTGGACAACAAAGATGGAAAAATATGTAGAGCTTGAGAGAACTAATGAAGATAAGAAAGTGAATTATGCATGTACCAAGTTGAAAGTTCATGCATCCCCATGGTGGGAAAATTTTTAGATAGGTCAATAGAGAAGAGGTAAAGAGAAGATCTATTTTGGGAGAGGGTGGTTAAAAATTTAAAAGATAAGTTCATAGATGAGGACTATCATGTAAGTATGTTTAGGAAATTGCAAAATTTGAAGCAAAGAGACCTATGTGTCAAGGGTTATAATGAGGATTTCTACAAGTTAAACATCAGATCTATTTATATAGATGATGAGGCTAAACGGGTTTCTTGGTATTTGAATAGTTTGAGGGTATCCATACAAGATGGAATTAGTCTATTGGAGATAAGAAATGGCTTACAAGTGGACTTTGAGGCTAAAGAGAAGCTTAATAGGAAGCATGAAAAAAGACAAAGAGGTAGAGGAGGAAGATTTCAAAGATATACAGGTAGATCTTGTGGAGATCCATGAAAGCTTTAATCATAAGTTAAGGACAATGATCAATATAGGAGGAATGACATGAATTCCTACTGATATGAAGGGAAAAGTAGTGGTAAAAGGAAGAATTTTAGTGGAACCTATTTTAAATATGGTGAATTTGGACATAAGGGTATTGAATGCATGCAAGGAAACTCTGAGAAGAGGGTAGACAACAGAAGGAGAATGAGATTTGCAGATGAACAGTCCACCAGTTATGTAGAGGAAGGTGCACCCCTAATGACTAAAATAATCCTATACCATAGCGAACAAGAGAAGGAAGCTATACAGAGGAATAATCTATGGATAAGGTATGTAATATTTTCATAGATTGTGGTAGTTCTGATAATCTTTCTTCAGAGGATATGGTTGACAAAATGAAGTTGTAGATGATGAAGCTTCCTAAAACCTATCAGATTGCATGGATACTAGATGATCACTTGGTACTGGTAAGTGAGTAATTCCAAGTTAATTTCAAGATTAGGAAGTACTATGATGAGGTTTTGTATGATATTATGCATATGGAGGTGTGTCATACTTTGTTGGGTATACCATGGAAGTACAATAGACAAGTTGTACATGATGGTAGAAATAATGTTGACACTATTTTTGCTAATGGGATAAAAAAAAATTTATTACCTATAGAGAAGCCTCTTAAAAGTGAAGTATGTACTAGTGCAACGATTTGTCAAGTGAATGGAAAGAAGTTTTTGGATGTCATGAAGCATAATAATGTGTGATTTTCTTTAGTACCTAAGGAGTCTAAGAAGCATTTTTTGGTAGAAGAGAATCCTAGGGAAATTAGTGGATTGTTGAATGAGTATGCTAGCATCATATTAGATAATGTACCTGATAGATTAGCATTGATAAGAAGTATTATTCAATGCATGAATTTTATACCATGAGTTATTTTACCAAATAAAGAATCATATAGGATGTCACCAATGAAGACTACAAAACTCAATAGGCAAGTACAAGATTTGTTTCAGAGAGGATTATTTAGAGAGAGTTTGAGTCCATGTGCAGTGCCAACAATGTTAGCACCTAAGAAAGATGAAAAATGGAGGATGTATATCGATTCAAGAGCTATCGATCAGATTATAATTAGGTAATTGTTTCCTTTTCCAAGGATGCATGATTTGATGGATTGTTCGAGTGGAGCTAAGTATTTCACCAAGATAGACTTCAAGAGTGGATATCATCATATTAGAATCAAAGAAGGTAATCAATGGAAGAATACATTTAAGAAAAATGAAGGAATGTATGAAAGGTTGGTAATGTCATTTGGGTTCTCTAATGCACCAAGTACTTTCATGAGGTTGATGAATTATGTCTTGAAGATATTTTTGGGTAAGTTTGTCATTATGTATTTAGATGAAATATTCATCTTTAGTAAGAGAAAATATGAACATTTAATGCATATTAAACAAGTATTACAGAGGTTAAGGGAAGAGAAGTTGTTGATGAATATCAAGAAGTGTACTTTCATGGAGGAGTTGGCATACTTGCATTTTGTAATATCTAATGAAGCATTCAAGATGGATCCTGATAAAATGAAAGCCATTGTTTAGTGGCCTTTATGAAGGAGTGTTGGAGAAATGAGATCATTTGATGGGTTATCTAGTTTCTATCCAAAGTTCATTAGAAATGTTAGCTCAATCTATGGACTGATGAGTGAAACTATGAGAGGTGATAAAAAGGAGTTAAAATGGACACATGGAGCACAAAGGAGCTTTGATTTGTTGAAGAAGAAGGTGATAGAGAAATGAGTGCTAGATTTACCTGATTTGAATAAAGTATTACAAGAGGATTGTGATGCTAGTGGAATTGCAATTGGAGCTGTCTTGACTCAATAAGGAAGATTTATTTCTTATTTCACTGGTAAATTCAATGATGCTAAGAAAATTTATCTAGTGTATGATCAAGAATTCTATGCTATAATCTAGCATTTGAAGAAATGTAGACATTAATTTTTACCTAAGGAGTTTTTACTATATAGTGATGATCAAGCATTGAAATATTTGAGCAACCAAGATAAGTTGAATCAGAGACATCTGAGCTAGGTTAAGTTTATGCAGAGCTATACATTTGTGTTGAAACATAAGAGTGGTGTAGTGAATACAGTTAATGATTATTTGAGTAGATGAAGGGCTTTGTTGACTGAGATGAGATTACATTATTGGGATATGATGAATTAAAGGCCTTGTATGAGGAAGATCCAAATTTCTCTAAATCTCAAAAAGTGTGTAAAGAACGTACTATTTCTAATAGAAGTAAGTGTTATACAGTAAATTTTGCACCCTAATAAGTGCTTGAGCCTAAAAATATAGTATAAAATGGGAATCGCTTCTAGGTTGTGAGACCTTTGCTAATGAAAGTGAAGCCTTCAGATTCTTGGTTGGTTACTGTTGGATAATCAACTTATTTGTTGTTGAACATGAAAGTAAACTTGAAAGGAAAAGGGATAGAAGGAGAAATGAAGGGAAATGACTGAAAAGAAAATTATCCTACTAAGTGATACACCGAAGGTAACATGAATCATAACACAATGACCAAAACTAGCATGAAATTCCCGAATCTAGTAGAACACAACTTTCTGAATAGGTTTGCATAAGTATTTCATAGAGAGGTCTAAAATGAAAAGAGGCTATTCATGTAAAGAGAAGATTTCATAAAAAAATAGTGTATTCAGTGGAATAGACATGGACTATGACCTGCAAACAGACACTCACTCTAGATAATAGGCACAAAATTGGAATAAATGATAGGGGATTGAACAATATCCACAAGATCATCTAAATCAAATCATTCACAATAGTGCAGAAAGATGGAAAAAGAAAGAGGGCTCAAGAAATCCAAGATTTATCTAATACCAACCACTATAATATAATTCACATAAGAAAAATACACACAAGAAGGCCCATGGATAGAGAAAATATGACAAAAAGCCTTTTTATAATCTAGGAATCAATGAGAAATTACAAACTAATGAAAAAATACGGGTAGACAGAATGCCATAGAAAGTATTGCATAAGCTAAAAACCTAGCTAAAAAGCACCCAAAACTACTTATATAAAACTTCCCCTAGCACATAGGCTTGAGTTTCAATCCATCGATCAGTTAGGGAACAATTAGGGTTACAATAGATATTCATTAAACAATACAAAAACCCTAAAATAGTTAAGTCTAATCGTCAAGGCATTTGGGAAAATATCTCAGATATTAGATATAGTCATGAATTCATCTCCCATCACAATAAATTTGATCTGAGAAGTTGGCTCAACCCATATCTCTTGTCTTCAACTTGAAAGACCACACCACTTTCATGAAACCTTGAAAATCAGATTTGAATATTTGAATATAAATTGTCATAGGTGTCGCGGATGTCTACATCAATAGTTCACAAAAAGACTTGATTTCCTTTTCAAACACATCTGTTGATCTTTATATTTATTCTTTATTTTTTCCTTAAGTTAAGATCTGATCATAGACACATGGTGTCCTACTGCAATGCCTTAAAGATTAAACATCTTCATCTTGGCCATCAAGGGCTTACGCCCAGCATCAGATCTTCTTTACTTGTTGTGTCTTTATCTTGTCACTAACCCCAAGACCCTTGACATCATCAATTCCACATGTAATCTTGGCATAATCCCTTGATTATTTGATTTCAAGCATCTTTGTATGGAGGCTTTATGCCTACTACTCAATCAAATGGGACTTGCTTGAAGATTACCCTTAGTTTGGAGCTTAGCCTTAACTTTCCTTTAACTCATCTTTAACTTTAGGTGTCTAAAATCCTTTATGTCTCTGAATTGCTAGATCATTTCTTTAACTCTGAGTTTATTTTGAGATCTCACGACAGCCACAAGATCCAACCTTGATAAATTCTAAATCAATGGTATGTGCTAGATCTCTGAACCTTAAGAGCATATTCCTTTTCATTTTGAGATTACACGAGAACTAGAAGATCAAAACATGATTGATGGCTTAGAACTAAACCTGAATTTAACATTACTACAACTATGATTCATTCTGAGATCACATGACTGAGCGTACCTCACAATCTCCAAGTCTCAAACCTAACTATGGTTTAATTCAAAGGTCTAGTGCTAGCCCAAGGATCATCTCAGCATCAAGGATCATCTCAGCATCAACGACCACAATTTTATGTTTGCAAACTCTGAAAATAACTTGACTTCGGCTGCCTTGACCATGATCTAATCAGAGATTCAAAAACTAAAGGAAAATCTAAATTGCTGGATGAAAAGCTAACCCAAAGGTTTATTTTGAGATCATAGGAGAACCATAAGATCAAAACTGAATCAAGATCTTATCTTTAATCATTGCAAACTCTGAACTGATCTTGACTTAACCTTATGTTAGCTCTTTTTCATGTAGGAATCAATTAAAACAACAATAAATGCCTGACCCTCTATTCCCAACTCAGATTCATACATGAACAAGGCTAATTGACAAGGATGTACATCCTTCTACCCTTTGGGCTCCACTAACCCAGACAGGTGTACCTATCTTCAGATTCACAGAGAATCTTATAGTGGATCAAGGATTTATAATCCTTCTTCTTTTTAAGTTCTCAGAACTAGGAAGGTTAACCTATTAATTCATTTATTTAAAGAATCACCAACAATGTCTGCACTATTTAGTACAGATTTTGGACATTCATGTTCATAAATAGAAAGTAAAATATTTTCAATATTTGAATGTTGATGATAAGAACTACCTTTCAGAACTTAGACCAGTCCCTAATCCAGGGAAAAGAGTCCAATGAGATGTAAATCAACAGAAAACCAATTAATAATAACACAAACAAGATCCCAGACAGAGTGCCTTACAAACTATCCTTTCATTTTCACATCTATCTATCAGATTTTCATATTAATATCCAGCCCTCTGGGATTACTCATAAGACTGACTCCTTCCTTGAAGGAAGCTCATAAATAACTGCATAGTTACCTTGTACCCAGCATGTTCAAAATGCCTTACAAACTAAACATACAAGAGCATGAATAAAACTACAAAAAGACACCATAGATCTAAAAATGGAGATTCCATTGTATTTCATTAATGTATTTCTATTTCAAAACATTCAAAAGACACAAAGCTTCAAAAATAAACAATAATATCAAGTCTGCTATGCATCTGTGAATTCACCATCATCACGCTAAATGCACTTTGCACTTGAAAGGAGCTACAATCCATGAGGATCGGCAAAAGGACCAACTCTTAAAACTCCAAACTACCTTCAGGATAAAAAAATGAATTCACTTAGTGAGAAAAAACCAAGGTGAATCGAATATTTAATCACATCATTTTCTTTTTCCACATCTCTGAAAGATGATCACATTAATGGCAACTGGCCTTTGGGGCTGCCTTTAAAAATTGACAAGATCCAGTAACCGGGACATGGCGATGGGCATACACATTCCATGATTGATATTCTTCCATGTTGAAAAGTGAATCCTAGAGAAACTAAATAGGTGAAATTATTTTAATCGCCCAATTCGGCTCTTTACAACAATTCTGCAAATTACCCTGTCCAATAGTAATGAACTGTATTTGGTTTCGACTTTGAAAACAAGTCAAACGACTTCCTGAAGATCCAAACTTCTGGATAATGGGAGTATTCTATATAAAGAATATGAATCCATAAGGGAAGATATTGACAACCAACTGATCACATTTGGCAACCCCTCAAAGTAGCCACTTGAAAATGCAGAAAACCAAAAACCTAAGGAATACCGATTTCTGTAAATGGAAAGAAAGTTGGAAAGTGTGCAAAAATAATCCTCAAGATCTGAAACCTTGCAAACTTGAGGAAAATTTGGTCTATAATTTAGGGAAACCATTTTATTGATGTGAAAAATCATAGCATTCAAGATATAACCTCACAAATAGGGCCTCCGACCAAGCTGTGCAACTGATCTGCATCAAATTGTTAGAAACTACAAATGGAATCGGATTGGCAAACTGATAAAACGGATTCATCATGGCCTAAAATTCTTCATGGTAGAAAATTTCCATGCCTAAAATACCGGGGAGCATTCAATTTTCCATTCCATTCAACCGGGTGTAAAATTGTAAGACCTCAAAGTAGGTCATTCAGAAATCTACATTTGACAATTTAGCACACTGATAGAAACTGCAAATGGAATGGGCTTAGCAAACTGACCAAATAGGCTTGTCAAAACTTAAATACGAAGACTCAAGAATTATTTGACCTCTGTAATGGAGTACAAAAGGAATTATTTCAATTAGGTCACAATGTCAAAAGTTACAATTGGTCAAACAGGGCTACTCAAAATTCTGATCAATTACACAATGCATGACAACAGTAAACTACCAACTTTGAGGTGTTTGAAACCTAGTCAAAACATATCAAAATTACTTGGGATTTGAAACATAGGTTCTCTGATACACATACTCAATATTCCCCAAAGTGGTGGGCCATGAAACTTAACAGGACATAAGATATTCAAAGGCAAACTAGGCCCGTTACAACAAATTGACACTTAGGCAGAAATGCATATTTGGACAAGTTCTTGAAAAAAGACATCACAAAACAACTTGAAACTCAATTTTAATGACCCGGGATGCCATCAAATACCTAAACAAGAGTGATAAGTACTCGACATGAATGGATAAATTTAGAATCTCATCTAGGCAAATAGGCTCAAAAAGCACTTATAGGGGGTCAAAATGCAAAGTTTTACATGGTACTTCAAAAACCCTTACTATTTTTTTCAGTCCCAACAGTGGCTCTGACTATGGACGTGTGCCCCATGTGGTCATGCAGAGAAATTTCAAAATCTCATGGTAAAATAGACCACCCAAAAACAAATCAGACTTTATCTCCACTTTCTCTCTCTTCTCCTTTGAAACTTTTCTCTTCAAAACTGGAAACCTCTTTATTGAAAGGAAACACACCACACGACTGAAGGGAAAGAAACTATACATGTATATCATTTACAAAAAGCCTCAAACATCTCCACAACTGAAATCAACACTTGCCTCTATCATCAACCTGATTTTCATTTACATTTTCTTGAGGTAAGCTGAAAGTATCATTCATATCAGTTTCACCAATTTTACGTACATCTTCACTCTCTTCACTTGGAAAAAAAAATAACTCTCTTCATTTTCATAGTGCATATAAAAACTAAACACACTTTGTTCATCTTCATGCTCATGAATATTAATATGAAACTGAAATTCATCCTCATAAACTGATTTATGCATGTTATCAATCAGAAACATAAAGTGCTCAAACTCTACTTCACCAAATGAGTCATATGTGTCATGAATTTGTAACTCACCTTGTGTATCCAATCGGAAATCAAATGAGTAATCAGACTTGTATTCACACATGTCATCAACATTAGCCTCAAATATTACTCCATAATTTTCCAATGTATCTTCACAATAACACACTTAATTAGCAACAACATGAAAGTAATAATCATAAAACTTGTTATCACATGCCGACTGATTTTCAACAATTACTTGATCATATCTTTCATCACTAAACACAATATTTCCATCATAATCACTGTCACAACTAGAAGAGAAGCAATCTAATTTCTTACTACAGTATAACACTGTATCATCATCAAAATCACAACTAACCAAATCTGAAACTTCATCATGCTCTTCAAAAAGCGGATTGATAATTCCATGCAAAGCTCCTTTGTACACATTTTGAAAAATGAAGGGCTGATCCATATCAACATTGTCATCATACATCAGGTTAGAAAACACCTTGAAACTACTTTCAACATCAACATCATGTGTACTTTTACCATATGAGGAAGAAAAATCACTTACAACTTCATGGCATTCCTTTGCACAACTAGGTAACTCATCATTATGTGTAATGTATTCTTTAACTACTTCTTTATCCTCACATTGCAATGATGAACTTCATTCAAAACTATCAACTACAAGTTGATTTATACCATGCAGGGATAAAACATCATTTTTAGATTCGGAAGAAAGAACTCTACCTTCATTTTCATGAGAAAACTCACTCCCATCATTGCTCTCTTCTTCCCATGTTGCATCAGACTCATAGGAAGATGGAAAAACACTTTCATTGTCCTCACCTTCACTTGGATAACAAGTTGCAGCCTCATAATCATCACTAGACTATGGTACATACTGAGCACTTTCATTTTTATTTGATGCCCCTTCATCCCATGACAAATCAACACTCTTGTTCTCATCACTTGAAACACAGCTTTCAGCTTGTTCATTTCTATAAGACTGAGATGCATGTTCTTCAACATCATCATTAGTAACATTCTCGACATAATACAATTCATTAATAGGAGAAGCAACAACTGATATTACTTCTTGCATTTGGGAAACATCAAGTGAATCAACTTTATCATCTACTGCTGTAACATTACAAACACGTGTTATTTTCAACAAAAATAGAATCAAATCTTTGTAACAAAGAAACTCTGAAATTTCAACAACATTATTTGCAACGGCAGGGCAAACTACACACTCATATGAATTTGAAACTTCAACATGACATTCACTTCCACTTTCAAATGCATCTTGTCAGCAAACACCTCTAGAGAAATGGTTCTTTGTCAGTCCGTACTTCATGTTATTTTCAATCTCTATAGCTGCCATGAATGCTTGATGCAAAGTCTTAGGTTCTTTATCCTGCAACAAATAGCTCATATCCTTATCAAATGCATCAAAGTAGACAACTACACATGCTTGATCATTGGGTCTACAATATTTAGGCGTATCATTAAAAACCTTTCCGAATGTAATGTTAAAATAAGGAACTAGTTCTTCATTTTCAATCCTAATTTGTAACAACTTAGTAAATGCATCATGTGCACTTACTCTTTCACCAAATTGCAACATGAAGGCTGAATGCAACTCACTCCAAGAGGATATCAAACATGCTGGTTATAAAGAAAGCCACTCAGGAGCATCATCCCTTAAAGTCTGAACAAACAATTTCATATGAACATCTTCATGCGCAATCTCAAAATCATCCATCAAATCAACAAACAACTGAATATGCTGACTTGCTAAATCATGTCGTTTCCCACAAAATATTGGCAATTTGTCTCTAATGCCATTAAGAATACCATTGAGAAAACCATGTATGCCATAAAAAAAAATGGCATGTACCTTCTAGTAGAGATAGATCTGTTGATACTACTGATTGGTTGCCTACTAGGTGAACTGAAATCTTCCATTCTTTACAGATTTCAGAATTCATTCCCCGGAATGAAAATCAGATTTCTATTTTGCAACAGATCTATTATTTCTCCACTAAAATTTTACAACAGCATACTTCAATACTTCACATCAAACATAGTAAAACCTTTTCCTACTGAAGTATGCAACTAAACTCAAAGGTTCTCCTACTTTGGGCTGAAACCACTTAATGGAGAATAAACATTTGTATAAGTTTCTTTCATGAAAAAAAAACTTCATGAAAAATGAAAATACCTTAAGATTTAGACGGCTGAAATTTCTCTGTCCACTTCTTACAAAAACAGACCCAAGATCTAAACAAAATTATTTACCAAACTTTTTGAACCAGCACACCCCAAATCTTACCAACCACTGGATGAAATTTGCAGCAACTATTCTCTTTATTTCTTTACTTGAAACACTACATATTTAGAGCCTTTTGTGTAGCTTCATTAGGTTCCTTCCTCGTAGAGTCACCATCTCCTTGCAGAGGAGAACTTTCAAACAGAAAAAGTTATTTGCCAAATTCTTTTCAATTCTAGGTTCATTCTAACCAGCAAAGTCACACAATCTTTTTCTTCCTTTCGCTGCAAATAAAAATACTTCTAGGATATTCACACACAGAGATCTAAAAAAATTTCAGATTATTTTCTTGACACTCTTTCTTAATCAGATTTAAATATTGATTCAACCCTACAAGGAAACACACATCTTAAACTTGCTGATCTTAGACATCAAATAACAACTGATAATCACAAATTACACTGGCACAAAACAATCACGATTCTTCAAATTTAAACAAAGTTGCCACCCACAACAAGTATGGGATTAAGATTCCCAATCTGGTCTAGAAATGAAGCAACAAATGATTAGCTCCTATAAGATTTTAAACTTCACTTCTCCGGCAGATTACAATTACTCGGGTATTTTGATTGGTAACTTTTAAAACCAAAGATATTCTAAAATTTTCAACAAGATTTTGTATTTTACTCCCCATTAGAGTCACCATTTTTTTAGCTCTTTTCTTGTAGGAATCAATTAAAACAACAATAAATTCCTGACCCTCCATTCCCAACTCAGATTCATACATGAACAAGGCCAATTGAAAAGGATGTACATCCTTCTACACTTTGCACTCCACTAACCCAGGCAGGTGTACCTATCTTCAAATTCACTGATTCATAGAGAATCTTACAGTGGATCAAGGATTTATAATCCTTCTTCTTTTTAAGTTTGAAGAACTAGGAAGGTTAACCTACTGATTCATTTCTTTAAAGAATCACCAACAATGTCTACACTATTCAGTACATATTCTGGACATTCATGTTCATAAACAGAAAGTAAAAGATTTTCAATATTTGAATTTTGATGATGAGAACTACCTTTTAGAACTTAAACCAGTGCCTAATCTAGGGCAAAGAGTCCAATGAGATGTAAATCAATAGAAAACCAATTAATAAGAACACAAACAAGACCCCAGACAGAGTGCCTTACAAACTATCCTTTCATTTTCACATCTATCAATCATATTTTAATATTAATATCCAGACCTCTGGGATTACTCACAAGACTGACTCCTTCCTTGAACGAAGCTCATAAATAACTGTATAGTTACCTTGTAACCAACATATTCAGAATGCCTTACAGACTAAACATACAAGACCATGAATAAAACTAAAAAAAGACACCATAGATCTAAAACTGGAGATTCCATTGTATTTCATTAATGTATTTCTATTTCAAAACCTTCAAAAGACACAAAGCTTTAAAACTAAACAATAATATCAAGTCTGCTATGCAATTGTGAATTCACCATCATCACGCTAAATGCCCTTTGCACTTGAAAGGAGCGACAACCCATTTGGATCGGAAAAAGGACCAACTCTTAAAACTCCAAACTACCTTCAGGATACCACAATGGATTCACTTAGTGAGAAAAAACCAAGGTGCATTGAAGATTTAATCACATCATTCACTTTTTCCACATCTCTGCAAGATGATCACATTAATGGAAATTGGCCTTTGGGGCTGCCTTCAAAAACTGACAAGATCCAGTAACTGGGACATGGCGATGGGCATGCACATTCCATGATTGACATTCTTCCATGCTGCAAAGTGACATGTATGGAAAAACTAAACTGGTGAAAATATTTTAATTTCCCAAGTTGCCTCTTTACAATAATTTTGCAAATTACCCTGTCCAATAGTAATGAACTGCATTTGGTTTCGACTTTGAAAATAAGTCAAACGACTTCCTAAAGATCCAAGCTTCTGGATACTGGGAGTATGCTATACATGAAAAATATGGATCTACAAGGGCAGTTCTTGAAAACCAACCGATCAAATTGTGCAACCCCTAAAAGTAGCCACTTGAAAATGCATAAAACCAAAAACCTAAGGAATACCAATTTCTGCAAATGGAAAGAAACTTGGAGAGTGTGCAAACAAAATCCTCAGGATCTGAAACCTTGCAAACTTGAAGAAAATTTAGTCTATAATTTAGGGAAACCATTTTACTGATGTGACCAATCACGTTATTCAAGATATAACCTCGCAAACAGGGCCTCCGACCAAGCTGTGCAACAGATCTGCATCAAAATGTTAGAAACTGCAAATGGAATCGGATTGGCAAAGTGAGAAAACAAATTCATCATGGCCTAAAAATCTTCATGGTAGAAAATTTCCATGCCTACAATACCGAGGAGTATTCAATTTTCTATTCCATTCAACTGGGTGTAAAACTGTAAGACCTCAAAGTAGATCATTCAGAAATCTGCATTTGACAATTTAGCACACTGATAGAAACTGCAAATGGAATGGGCTTAGAAAACTGACCAAATAGGCTTGTCACAACTTGAAGACGAGAATAAAGAAGTATTTGACCTCTATAATGGAGTACAAAAGGAATTATTTCAATTAGGTCACAAGGTCAAAAGTTACAATTCGTCAAACATGGCTACTCAGAATTCTGATCAATTACACAATGCATGACAACAGTAAACTACCAACTTTGAGGGGTTTGAAACCTAGTCTAAACATATCGAAATGACTTGGGATTTGAAACATAGGTTCTCTGATACACATACTCAATATTTCCCAAAGTGGTGGGCCATGAAACTTAACAAGATACAATATATTCAAAGGCAAACTAGGCCCATTACAGCAAATTGACACTTACACAGAAATGAGTGCTCGAAATAAGACATCACGAAACAACTTTAAACTCAAGTTTAATGACCTGGGATGCCTTCAAATACCTAAAAAAGAGTGATAAGTACTTGACATGAATGGAAAAATTTAGAATCTCATGTAGTCAAATAGGCTCAAAAAGCACTTATAGGGGGTCAAAATGCAAAGTTTTACATGGTACTTCAAAAACTCTTACTTCTTTTTTCAGTCCCAACACCTTCCTTGACTTGGGTATGTCTAGAAATTCAGTGACTGAAGGAAACACCAAGTTTTTGGATGATTTTCTAACTCTGGGGTTTATTTCAAGACTTCACGCCAGCCATAGGATTTGATCTGCATCAATGATCTACGCATAATATTATAATCTTTGCTAACCTTTGACATTTTCTCAAGATATAGAACAAGCCGCACATCTGGGATTAGATTAATGTTCCGTGTTAAGTCTCTAAATCTTTCTCCTAACTCCAAGTTCAATTAGAGATCACACGACTAGGGGAAAAAGAAAACTAGACTTTAACTCTGAGTTTAATTATGAGATTACATGACTAAAGCAAAATCTAAGTCTCCAAATGAATTCCTTGACCCTTGGTTTATCATGAGATCTAGCAAAAGCTATAGGATTAGAAAAAATTAATGATCTTCATGTGATCTCAGAACAAATAACTTAACCTCAAGTCCATCCCGAGATCAAGTGACTAAGGAAAAAAGAAAACCATGTCTTAACTATGAGTTTAATTATGAGATTACGGGACTAAAGCAATCTTTGAGTCTCCAAATGAATTCCTTGAACCTTGGTTTATCACAAGATCTAGTTCAATCCATAGGATTATAAAAAGTTCAACGATCTACTCATGATCTTAGAACAAATATCTTAACCTCAACTCCATCCAAAGATCACACGAATAAGGAAAAAAGAAAATCATGTCTTAACTATGAGTGTAATTATGAGATTACGCAACTAAAGAAATATCTGATCTCAAAATAAATTCCTTGACCCTTGGTTTATTAAGAGATCTAGCGTAAGCTGTAGGATTAGAACAACATCAATGATCTGCGCGTGATCTCAAAAAAAATAACTTAACCTCAAGTTCATCCAGAGATCACGCGACTAAGGAAAAAAAAAAAACCATGTCTTAACTCGGAGTTTATCTAGAAATCAAGAGATAGACTAAGTCGCTAAATCTCCCAATCTTTTGACTAAATCTAGTTTCATCATGAGACTTAGTGCAAAACACATGATCAAAATTATATCAATGACTGAACTTAATCTCAGAATAAAACTTGACTTTTGACTTTGTCTTGACATCTAGCGTAAGCCATAGGATCACAACTACATCAATGGTTTGCATTATTTGCCCCGATGAAAATACCATATTCCATTTCCTTTCAAGATCACATGACTAAAGCAATCTCAAAGTCGCTGAATAAAAAAGAATATTATATCTGGGTTGCGCAACTAAGAGATAAAAAAGGAAATGTTAAAGCATACACGAAAAATAAAACACTTAATTCACTCATAAAATTAACTTAAAAATAGAACAATTCATGAACGAGCTAGGGTTTAAGATATTTCAAAGGGTTTGTTGCATTTAGGTCTTCATGACATAAACTAGGGGTAAAACCAGTGACCTAGAAATATGCAGAGAATAAGATAAAGACCAAAAAGCATGAAAGAAACATACAATTTGGGATCTACCCTTGTGGGAGCCTCATTTAATTCACTTGTAGCTAAAATTTGATAGGGTTGGAAATTTGGGTAACATTTTTGGTGATTTCTGCTGAATGTCAGCCTGCTAGACATATAAAACTAGTGGCTTTATGACATTCCATTTGGCATAGGAGTCTGCATTAGCACAAAAGACCTCTTGGAGGTAGGAGAATTGAAACTAGGAGGAGGGAACCAGCCAAAATAGGGAAATAGCTATACAAGCAGAAATAACTACCTGTGCACAAGAAATTTGAGAAAAGAGGGAAAACTAACCTAGAAATCATAACAGAAAGTGGGAAAAATAAAATTACAAGGAAGAACAAACCTCAAAACAAGGCTTCAGATGAAAATCATTGATTGAAATGGGAAAGAATTATCCTTCAAGAGTTGATATCTGAAAAGAATCATGCTCCTTGAACTCAGTGATCATAAATGGGCCTCCCAAAAATGAATCAAACTTTGTATGTCTTACATGCTTGGATCTGAATTCATCTCATTTGAGGACTATATCCCCAACATTGAAGCTTCTTGACTTGGCTCTCTTGTCAAATATATTCTTGGTTTGTATATGTTGGAACTCCATGGTTTTCATATCCTTGCCCCTGTTTTCTTATAACTCCATGAGTTGAGCATATTTTACCTGCAAAGGGTCTCCTTCTTCAAAGAGGTCAAGTTGGGTAGCAAGGTCCAGAGATGGTAATTTAGTTGAGATGGAAAATTCAGCCTCCTTTCCATAGACTATAATATAGGGAGAGTTCCCAATGATCTTCTTGGGAGTGATCATGTTTAACCATAAGGAAGACATTAATTTGGAGTGCCAATCTCTCTGGTTTTCTTGCAAAGTCTTTTATAATAATCCTAATTAGATTCATTTTTGTAGAATATGCTAAATCATTATCCTCGGGGTAATACTTGGAACTAGTATTTAAAAAATACCATTCCTAACTTCCCATTTAGTGACTCTTTTTGAAGGCAAGTGCATTATCTGATGTAATAGAGTCCGGGGTCCCAAACCTATGAATTATGTCATCATAGAAGCCCAAGATGAAACTCTTATTTTCTTCTTTTAGTGCATTGGCCTCAGTCCATCAGGTGAAATAATCTATAGCAGTGATTATCCATTTATGACCTACACTAGATGGGGGGTTAATCAAGCCTATGAAGTCCATGTCCCACTTCATAAAATGTCAGTCTATCCTAATTGGTTGTAGGGGTAGAGTTGCAAGCCTTTCCTTCCCTACAAATATGGCACACTTCATACATTCTCTCACATGGTCATGATTGTCCTTAAAAATATATGGGAAATAATATCCAACCCTCATGATCTTGAAAAAAGTAGTCCTAGGAGAGAAATGACCTCTAGAAGGTCCATCATGGAATTCATGTAGGATACCTGCTAATTGCTCTAAATCAATGTATTCTAAAAGAACACCATTATGATCCTTTCTAAAAGGGATCTCATTAATCAACACAAAGGGGATGTATTGAAATCTATAATACCTTCTTTTTCTAAATCCAATTTTGCAGGGCATTCTCCTATCTTCAAAAAATTGACCATGTTAGGAAACCAACCTACTGCTATGGCATGATTTTTTGTTGCATGCAAAACTAAAGAGGCATTTTCTTGTTCTTTCTCCTTTATAATCTCATCCTTAGTCAATTGTTCATAAAGACCTCTTCCTCTAACTAGCTTGGTAACTTGGATAACAATATCATACTCCATGACTCTGGTGATCCAACCAACTCTTTTCTCATTTAGGTCCTTATAAAGCAGGAACTCTTTGATTCTTAGATGAGTAACTCTCAACTATACCTTACTATTAGTCAACACATGTCTTGAAATTTTGAGCCTCTTTCCCACAAAAAGTATTTTTTTAATCTAAAAAATAGTACCTAAGTTTATACTCTTCCAAACCTTTGCTAAAGAAAGCAATAGGTTGCTCCAATCCTTCAGAGTTTTGTTGAGTCAACATTGCAGAGATGGCTTTAGAGCCTCCATAAGCATATAGAATGAAGTATTTTCTAAAATAAGGATTCAAGAAGGCAGGAGCCTCTTTCAGATCCTTGTTGGTGGCTTTGAAAATTCTCTTTCCTTCTTTTCTGCAACAAAAAACCACATTCTTCTTCAACATTGTTATTAAAGGCTTCAAAAGATCTGCAATATTAGGCAAAAAATGTATGACAAAGTTAATCCCTCATATGAAGGATTGAAGGCTCTTCTTTTGATGTTGTAGGGGTAGCTCTATAATGGCATAAATCCTCTCAGGGTCCACTATAATACCTTTCTTGGACACAATATATCCCAATAGCTACCCTTTATGGACTTCAAATACACATTTCTTGAGTTTGATGGAGATACCAAATTATCTACATCTTTCAAATATTTTCCTCAGATGTTTGATGTGGTCTGCTGCATGTTTAGAATAGACAGTGATATCATCTAGGTAGACCAAAAAAAACTTGTACATGAGGATTTTAAAGGCCATATCCATAGCATTTTCAAAGATGACATCTACATTTGACAAACCAAAAGGCATCTTTTGATAAGCCATGGTTCCCTACTTGGTCGTAAATGTAGTCCTATATTGATCCTCTTCATTAACTAGGATTTGATTGCATCTTTAATATCCATCCAATAATGAAAAGCGTTTAGATCCTGAGAAACACTAAAAATATTTTCCATGGGTGGTAATGGGTAGCGATCTTTTAGGGATTCCCTATTAAGGTCCCTAAAATCAACACATAACCTTAGTTCCCCATCCTTTTTCCTAGCCTAAACAATATTGGATACCCAACTACTATGTTTAATGGGATATATGATACCACTTTCTATTAGTTTGAGAGCTTGTTTATGCATAAGTGGCTCTAGTTTTGGATTGACAAGCCTCTTCTTTTGTTTGACTGGCTTAGCATTTAGTTCTAGCTCAATGGTATGTTGAGAAAGTACTAGATTAAATCCCTTGAGATCTTCATATTACCAGGCATAGACATCACTAAATTCTAGAAATATTTGAGTTTAATCTTGTTTCTCTTTATCAGTGTTCACATTTCCAAACTTTAGGCTTTTACCTGGCTCTAGTTCTTAATCAACATAGTATTCCTATTGAACTACCAAGCTAGTCTTATTCCTTTTTTCTTGGTCATTCTTATTTAAGATAGATTATAAGGTGACAAGACCTTTAGGCATCATATTTGATTTGTGTCGTGCCACTTGGTCACCATAATTTTGCATCAACCTATCCTGATTGTGCTATGAGAAATCATCTTCCTCAAACAAGAATTGCAGAATTTTCTCATCACTTTAAAACACTTTCAAATTAATATCATTATTTGGGATTGAAGGCCCGACAATAATCTTAACATTTTTTTGATCCTTTCCTACTAAAATGTTATTAGGGATATAAAATTGGGATTCGACAGTAGCTAACCTATCTGCATTTCGATTCAACTTCCTAGGGATGAAAATGATATTGAAAGCATGGAAATATTCTATTGCATCTCAAACCCTATTCTTGTAGGATTTCATTCTATCATTCTTGGTAGCACTTATCCCTCTTACTTGGCTAACAACCAATTCACTGTCACCATATACTTTTAGGGCTCTAATCCCTCTCTTTCTATCCTACTCTAGTCCATTTACAAGACTCTCATATTCAACAGTATTTCTTGTGCAAGAAAAACTAAATCTTAAGGTTGTATAGTATTTCTCAACTTTTGGGGAGACAAGCATTGCACCACCACCAAATCCATGCCTGCTTCTAGAACCATCAAAGAATATCTCCCAAACTTCATTGTTTTTTTCTTATGATTCCTCAGTGTCTTCTTGGAAAATATTGTGCTCTATGAAACCATCCTCTTGTATCATCTAATTCCCCAAACCAGCATCCCAAATAACATTAGCCTAGGCCTTTGAAGTCCTTTCTGATTCCAATTCATCTAGATAGATATTTAAGATGTTTTCTATTTTAGGATTTGTCTCTTTGATGATTGGAAAATCATTACTATCTAGTGCAAGACAATTTGCATTAGATACATTAAACACATAAGGTTCTATATGATGAACTGCCAATGATTCAGACTTGATAGTAACCTTGGTTCCATACCAATTATGGAAAATCATATGAGACCAGTCACAAGAAAGAGATCCTCCTATATTGGCTATGAACTTCCTTGAAAAACATAAGGAAAAAAGAGAAAGGAGATCTATGATATATATGTCAATGAGGATAGAGAAGTTAGAGCTTTCATGAAGGATCAATCTTGTATTCTTGGCTAAACCTATTATGTTTACTGATGAACCATCAAGTTGTGTTACTCTCTTTTGGAATGGTTCGTACTTAAGTCCTAATTGGTCAACTATCTTTTTGGGCATGACTGAACTATTAGCTCCACTATCTACCATGCAATTATGTACTAGAAAAACTCCAATAATTAATGATACATAAGAGGAATTTGGTTTTAAGTTCCTACCTTGAATGGATTCTCCTTTGGTGTTTCTATGTGGAACTTTATTCTCTTGATCAATGTTGACCAACATAGGTTTAGCTATCTCATTTTTGGGTTGTTGAGGGATTGCCACTTCACCCATAGCCTTCTTCATGATTTCAAGTTACCCTTGAATATCCAAGGAGTCCAACATAGACAAAGTCACATTCATCTTCTTCATGTTGTCCCCAATGTTGAAAGGCACTGCTACATGGATCTTCTCATGTGCTTTCACCATTATGGGCTCAACCTCCTTGGGAGATTGACTCTGTTTGAATGACATGGTGGGAGAGTTCTTTAGTATGGCAGGGATAGATGGATGTGATGACTCTATAGATGTAGTAGCTTTTCCTCCATCTTCTTCTCTCTCCATGTCTTGGGCTCTTCTCTTGGACCGATTATTGGCTGTAACTGAAGATTCACCATTTACTCCATTAAAATCTTGAACTTCCTAATTAAAGAGACAAGTATCATAAGATTGTATATCATGATTGGGTACTAATCCACTAGAATATGATTTTGTTTGGGTTTTTAAGGGATTTTGTTCCATGAGTGCTTGATTCACCAATCCGTTCAAGCATGTAGCCTGATTATGGGATTGACTACAGGGAAAAACTATTCATTTTTTTATGCAAGGTTATTATGAATTTGAACCATATCTCTAACTAGATTTGAAGAATTAAGAGGCACTAGATTATAAGGTTGGAATGGCCTATGACTGTAGTTCTATCTTTGGCCTCGATAATTTTCCTTATATGATGATCTATTATATTGATATGATTGTCCTTGAGCTTGATACTCCTAGTTAGGACCTTGATTTTATTGTTGAAAAGGTGGTCTAACCTCTTGATTCTACTTTTTTAATATTGGTAAACTCTTTGGTTAGGGTCTCTAACCATTTTTTCATTTCTTTTTGACCACTTTTCATCTTTTTCTTACCACTTTTCATCTCTTGCAGTTCTTGGGAAAAGCCTGGTCTTGATTCCTCATTGCAACAACTAGTTTGGGTTGCTATGACAGTAATTATGGGGTGAATGGAGGAATAACCAGAGGCATATTGGGCTGTATATTAGGGTAGAGAGGTATGGGTGACCTTCTGGGTATCATACCAACCTAAATTAAACTATTACCTACCTTAAGAGTTATGTCAAAATCCTGAGGTAGTGATGTGCCTCCCATGGACTGAATCATGACAGATATGTTGTTGTTAAAACTTTGCAAAAATTATAGAAAAACACCATTTGCTGGAGGCCTTACAGAGATAGGGATCATATTCCATGTCTTGAGGAATCTATTATTTAAATATGTCATCTGTTCTTGAGGGGCTCTTTGTATAGTATTCAGTTTCTCTAATAGGGAAAAATTATTTGACTTGTCTTCAAAGTATCTATTGAGGGAGTCTCCAAGTCTATCCCATGAATCAATGGAACCAACTACTAAAGTTCTAAACCTAGGGATTTTCCCTTAAAATAGGCTGCCAAAAAATTAGTAGCCACATCTTCCTCAGTTACATGGTGTATATTATATATGGTAGTCACATCTCTGATGTGTTCACAAGTTCTGGTATGGCTTTCACCTGTGAAATTAGGAAAACTCTTGAGTGCTGCTAGTAGTACATCATGATGTTGAGAAAAAATTAATGCACTCCCCTGATTGAAGGGTACAAATGCAAATGGTCTTTCTATTGTAGGAAATGTGAATTGTTGAATAACAACTGTGTGGGTTGTATTTGAACTAGGGAGTAGAGATGAATCTTCTATAAAATCTACGTTTAAAGATCCTCCTCTCCTTCTTGAATGGAAAAGCAAGGGTCTCTCCTCTGAAAGAGGGGTTGTAGATTGTACTCTCTTGTAGGGGATGTCCTTTGAGATGATCTCCCTTTTCTTCTTGTTGGAGGTAGCTGCAAGAACTTAGAAGGATTTGAACTCCTTGTTTCTATCCTTCTCATAAACTTTAGGGGGACTGGATCTTCTTGTTCTCGCTACCAATGGAGTCACCATATATTCTTTGAAGAGAAACCTCTTTAGGTTAGTACTATGTAATCATCATATCAAAGAAGACATAGTCTTGAAAGATGAACTTCTTTTGTGGTCCCACCGTGCATGCCAGAATTTCTACACACTCAATTTTCAACCCTACTAAGCACTTGAGCCTAACAATATAGCATAACATGGGAATTACTTCTAGGTTGTGGGACCTCTGCTAACTAAAGTGAAGCCTCCAGATTCTAGGATAGTTGCTCTTGGATAATCATCTTATTTATTATTGAACATGAAAGTAAACTTGGAAGGAAAAGGGATAGAAGAAGAACTGAAGGGAAATGATTGAAAATAAAATTATCCTTCTAGGTGATACACCGAAGGTAACATGAATCATAAGATAGTGACCAAAGCTAGCATGAAATTCTTGAATCTAGCATAACACAAATTTTTGAATAGGTTTGCATAAGTATTTAATAGAGAGGGCTAAAATGAAAAGAGGCAATTCAGGGAAAGAGAAAATTTCACAATTAATAGCATATTCAATGGAATAGACCCACACTACGATGTGTAAATACACACTCACTCTAGAAAATAGGCACAAAAATGAGACAAAATGATATGGGATTGAAAAATATCCACAAGATCATCTAAATCAAATTATTCACAGTAGTGCATAAAGATGCATAAAGAAAGAGGGCTCAAGAATTCCAAGGTTTCTCTAACAGTAGCCACTATATTATAATTTAGATAAGATAAATACATACAAGAAGCTCCAGGTATAGAGAAAATATCACAAAAATCCTTTGCATAATCTTTAAATCAATGAGAAATTACAAACTAATGAAAACCTGAGGGTAGAGAGAATGCCACAAAAAGTCTTGCATAAGCTGAAAAACCTAGCAAAAAAAACTTCTAATACTACATATATACAACATCCCCTACCACACATGCTCGAGAGTCAATCCATTGATTAGTTAGGGAAGAATTAGGGTTACAATTAATATTCAATAAAACAATACATAAACCCTAAAATAGTCAAGTCTGATCATCAATATATTTGAGAAAATATCTCATATATCATACATAGTCATGAATGCATCTCCCATCAACATAAATTTGATTAGAATAGTTAGCTTGACTCATCTCCCTTGTCTACAACTTGAAAGACCACACCACCACCATGAAACCCTAAAAAACAAGATTTGAATATGTGAATATTTGAATATAAACGGTCACAGGTGGCGTAGATGTCTGTATCAATGGTTCTGAAAAGGACATGATTTCCTTTTAAAAAATTGTCGTTGATCTTTATCTTTATTATTTATTTTGTCTTTAAGCTCAGATCCAATCATAGACATGTGGCATCCTAGTGCAATGCCTTAAAGATTAAACATCTTCATCTTTCCCTTCAAGGGATTGCACCCACTATCATATCTTCTTTACTTGTTGTGTCTTTATCTTGTCTAACAACCTAGGGCACTTGACATAATTAGTGCCACATGTCATCTTGACGCAATGCCTTGATCATTAGATTTCAAGCATCTTTGCATTGAGGATTTCTCAAAAATTACCCTTATTTTTGACCTTAGCCTTAACTTTCCTTTGACTCATCTTTAACCTTGGGTGTCTTAAATCCTTTATCTCTCTGAGTCACTAGATCATTTCTTTATCATTGATTTTATTCTGAGATCTCATGCTAGCCATAAGATTCAACCTTGATCAACTCCAAATCAATGGCCTATGTTGAATCTTTGAACCTTAAGAGCATGTTCCTTTTCATTGTGAGATTACACGAGAACTAGAAGATCAAAAAATGATCGACGACAAAGAACTAAACCTGAATTTTACTTTACTGTAACTTTGATTCATTCAAAGATCAAGCGACTGAGCATATCTAGCAATCTCCAAGTCTCTAGTCTAACCATAGTTTAATTCAAATATCTAGCACTAGCCCCAGGTGTCTGATGTCGAATGTGGACCTCTCTATTCAACACAAACGCAACATAGTCATTGCACAATCAATGAACTCACAAAGACAAACATGAATTGTTTGCTCTGCAAGCGTGATTGAAGTGACCTGTTGC
>MU225430.1:2426595-2465395 GCA_018584345.1 Thuja plicata
GATTATACTAATTATGCAAGAAAGTACTCTAAAAGCATGAAAATCAAAGCTAAAATTGCCTATAGTTATGATGCTCAAAACAAAGGATCTTCTCAATGAAGAAAAGAGGTCTAATTTATAGAAAAATTGAGGAGAAAGGATGAAGAGTTTCTTGAAAAGAAACAGTTGTCTCTTCATTCTCCATTTGAGACAAATATGCAAAGATTTATTAAAATAAAAGAATGAATTATTGACACATAAGTGTCTTTTCATATGGAATTATGGAAACCCCTTTTTGAGGATAATTCATTCAATTAATTAAATAACCTTTCAATTCCTTTTATGTATATTAGCCAAAGAGGGTGGATTTGATTTAATTAAAAGCACTTACGACTTTAGGATTAAATCAATTAATCATAGGGATTTTAGCTAATAATCATTTGTGATTTAGGAATTAAATGTAATGTCGGATTTATGCAAATTTGGGTTTTCTACATTTGAAACTCAGTCAATTAAAGTCAATTAGGAGAAGAATTTGCCTAGTACAATAGGACTTCGAAGATAAGAAAATACACCAAAATTGATTAGGTTGTTAGGTGCCAATTTTGGGGTGTTACACCAGGATCATGTCATGATCAAAGATGACGATTTTATCTTTTCAAACTCTAAAATTAACTTGACTGTAGGTGCCTAGACCATGATTTATTTGGAGTTTCAACGACTGAAGGAAAATATAAGTCACTGGATGAAAAGCCAACCCAAGGGTTTATTTTAAGATCACAGGAGAGCCACAAGATCAAAACTAAATCAATTACTCATCTTTAATCATTGAAAACTCTTAACTCATCCTGACTTAAACTGCCTTGACCCGAGTATGTCTGGAGATTCAACGACTGAAGAAAAATCCAAGTTGTTGGATGATTTTCTAACTCTGAGCTTTATTTCAAGACTTCATGCCAGCCACAAGATCTGATCTGCATCAATGATCTATGTTTAATCTCCTTATCTTTGCTGACCTTTGAATTTCTCTTGAGATCTAGCACAAGCTGCACATCTGGGATGATTAAGAGTTTGTGTTAAGTCTCTGAATCTTTCTCTTAACTCCAAGTCCATTTAGAGAACATGTGACTAAGGAAAAAAGAAAACCAAACTTTAAATTTGAGTTTAATTACTAGATTACATGACTAAATAAATCTCCGAGTCTCCAAATGAATTCCTTGACCCTTGGTTTATCATGAGATATAGTGAAAGCCATAGGATTAGAACAATATCAATGATCAAGGTGTGAACTCTGAACAAATAACTTAACCTTAAGTCTATCCAAAGATCACGAGACTAAGGAAAAAAGAAAAACATGTCTTAACTCTGAGTTTAATAACGATATTACACGACTAAAGAAATCTCTGAGTCTCCAAATGAATTCCTTGACCCTTGGCTTATCACGATATCTAGTGCAAGCTGAAGGATTAGAAAAAGATCAATGATCTGCATGTGTTCTCACAACAAATAACTTAACCTCAAGTCCATCTAGAGATCACGGGACTAAGGAAAAAAAAAACCATGTCTTAACTCTGATTTTATCTAGAGATCATGAGATAGACTGAGTCAATGAATCTCCCAATGTTTTGACTAGCTCCGATTTCATCATGAGACTTAGCACATAGAACACGATCAAAACTGTATCAATAGATATGCTTAATCTCAGAATAAAAATTGACTTTTGACTGTCTCAAGATCTAGGGAAAGCCACAAGATCAAAATTGCATCAATGGTTCGCGTTAAGTCTCCTAATGAAAAGAACATATTCCATTTCCTTTCAAGATCACGTGACTAAAGCAATCTCAAAGTCACTAAATGAAAAATAATATTTTGTTCAGGTTTCACAACTAAGCTATAACCAAGGAAATATTAAAGCGCACATGACAAATAAAATGCTTAAGTCACTCGAAAAAGTAACTTAGAAATAGAACAAGTCATGAATGAGCTAGGGTTTAATAAATTTTAAAGGGTTTTTTGCATTTAGGTCTTCATGACATGAACTAGGGGTAAAACCAATGAACTAGTAATATGTAGAGAATAAGATAAAAACCATAAAGCATGACAGAAAAATAAAAGTTGGGCTCTACCCTTGTGGGAGTCTCATTTACTCCATATGTAGCCAAAATTTTATAGGATGGTAAATTTGGGTAATAGTAATTGGTTGGATTATTTGATATAGCATGGTATGTTATTCAAGGGTGGCCAATTATGTATACCTAGGACTTCAATGAGGGGTAATCTGATTAAGGAGAAACATAGTGGAGGTTTAGGAAGACATTTTGGTGTTGATAAGACAGATGCTTTGGTCGATGTGAATTACTTTTGGCAAAAATTTGAGATGGATGTGAGGAAATTTGTTCATATTTGTAAGATATGTCAAGTTTCTAAAGGAATTTGTTAGAATGCGGGGTTGTATACACCTTTGATAGTGTCAGTCAGACCTTGTGAGGAGATTAGTATGGATTTTGTACTTGGGTTTCCTATAACAAAAAGAAGTTATGATTCTATCTTTATGGTTGTAGATATGTTTTCTAAGTTGGAATATTTTACTCCTTTACATAAGACAATGGATGCAGTGTATGTAGCTGATTTTTCTTTCATGGAGATAGTGAGATTACAAAGCTTACCTATGAGCATTGTATTAAACAGGGATAGTCAGTTTGTTGGATATTTTTGGAGGACACTTTGGAAGAAGATGAAAGCTGAGTTGAAGTTTAGATCAAGTTTTTATCCACAAAATGATAGACAAACAAAATTTGTGAACAAGAGTTTAGGGAACTTGTTGAGGTGTTTAGTTGGAGATAAGCTAGGAAATTGGGACTTAGTTTTACCACAGGAAGAGTTTGCATATATAGAAAAATGAATAAATAGCACATGGAAGATACCATTTGAAGTGGTTACTAAACTTAGTCCTAAGGGAGTAGCAGAGTTAAGGGATATCCATAATGATGTTAAGGGGAGTGTTAAAGGAGAGGAATTTGTAGAGGTGATGAGATCATTGCAAGAAGAGGTGAGACACAAATTTTTAGGAAATTAATCAAGCTTATAAGAGGAGAGAAGACACGAAGAGGATACATAAGAAATTTCAAGTTGGAGATGAAGTTATGGTGTACTTTTAGAAGGGTATTTTTCTAGTTTGTACTTATAAATAGTTAAAGATGAATAAGTTTGGTCCTTATAAGATCTCAAGGAGACTTGATTTAGGGAATGCTTATTAAGTGGATTTACTTGAGGACATATATATATCACCAATATTTAATATTTATGATTTGTATGAGTATCATGAATCAGATTCAAGTAGGAGTGTAGGATTGATTGTGGGACATCAATATCCTAAGAAGAAGAAGATGAAGCATATAGAGAGGATTTTGAAAAGTAGAATTGGTCGAAGCACAAGAGGTAAAAAAATATATGGAATATATAGTCAAGTGGAAGGATAGAATAGTTGAATATTCATCATGGATTTCTCTAGCCGAGCTTGACCTATTAGGTTTCTGTTTGGCCCCTACAAAGTGAGAGACTCACTTTTTAAATAACCCCACATGTCTAATGCAAGATCATCTTGGGATCTTTGCAATCTTGCATCAACCATAATAATTTGTTTCCTGATGATCCATCTTGTATTTTTGCTGACATTCGATCTATGGTTATCCTTTTTGGTTGCGGTCTTTTTTTGTTTTCTTAGCATTATAATGGACCTCATCCTATGATCACACCTTATTTGGATTCATCGTGTGTGAGTTGTTGCAAATTCCTTGAGGGCCTGTAATTTTCTTCATGTTACCAATGAGTGCTTATGTTTCTAATCTTTTTCACGATCTACTTGTGGAATTTTCCAAGTGCGATCATTTCATCTCACTTATGTATTTTAAGCCAACTTATTTTAATGATCACATCTCCTATTGTTTTTATAGGAGGTTTTTTCAACTGATTTTGGCCTAGACCTAATTGTTATAACACAATTTCTTATTCTTGGATATTGTGATCTTTTCAAGGCCAGTCGATGATTGTATTTATATTTAAGCTCATCAAATTTTTCCTATGGGATAAGAGAGTTTTTTAAGATTATCTAGCGTAGCTTGGCTAGGGTATTTAATAAATTTCTAATCTAATCACACAAGTATGTCTTGCATCTGAGATTGTATGTTGCAGGTCTATTGTAATTGATTCACCAATCACAATCAAAGGTTGATCTCTCATTTTCTCATTCTTGGCTTGTTTTTCTTGTTATTTTATGCTATGTGTGTTGGTAGCAAGGATTGTGGTGACCTCTTTATTATTTCTCTATCCTTGACTACATAAAAAATGAGCACCTAATAAAGGTTCTTACTTTTTAGGATGATACATTTAGTCCCCACTTTAGTGGGAGTGTGAGGTTACCTCATACTCATGATAAAGTAGCATAATTTGAAAGAAAGAGATGAAGATCACGGGAAAAATGTAGGGAGATGAGACATCATTAAGTTTAAATACATATTCCCCCAAACCAAGGATGTTAACTTATACATCCATATGCAAGGATATAGAAAACAACAACAAATGCCTAAATCCTACTGAGATTCCAAGTCAACTATTTGAAGAGAGCTTACAAGAGAAAATGTATCAACCACTAATATCATACTAAGGGATTGATTGCAAGACCACAAGTTCTCACCTAAATAGAGAAAGAGCATGCATCAAAGATTAGATAAGACTCCATAATTTTATTCAATAAAAACATTTTTTATTCTATAGAACCATGGAGGAGAGATCAAGAGAATCATGGATAACATAGACTAGGGAAATTATTTGCACTAGGTGATCCATGAGAGATAGATGAAAAAGAGAGAGAAGGGGGAAATAGACTAGAAAATTGTGTTATGTTAGTTCCACCCATCAAAGAGAGGAGGAGGAGGATCAGTCCAAGAATCAAAAATGTGTTCAGTCAAAAGACCAAATATGCAGTCAATCAAAGGACCAAGTGTGTGCAGTATGTCAAGGGACCAAATGTGTGTGGTCAGTCTAAGGACCAAGAGTTTATTATTTATAAATTTGTGTTAAGATAGTCAACTCATGAAAAAGGATAGGTAAAATGGTCTACCAAATTATGTTATACAATCCTGAATATGAGAAAAAAGAAGAATGATGGCCCTAACAAATTGTGTTATTCTAGAGTAGTCTCTCTATCATGCTTAAAGTGAACAAGATATTTGCAATAAGGAGTTTATGTATTCCACCCCTAAGATGGAAAAATAAGTATCATTTTGACATCTTAAGGAAATGATTAAAAGTGATAAACTAGTTTTAACATTGAGACAATATCCACAATCAATGCCAAATCCAGACCAAAGAGGTCACAACTCCTGTGAGGTCATGGAAGGGACAAATGAAAATAAATACCATGCAATAAGTCTAAAAGAGATCATTGTGAAGGATCATACACTATTAGTCTCCAAGGTAAGGGATTTATTTACCATGGAAACCCATGGAGAAAAATAAAAATGATTTTTATCAAGGATGGATATCCTTAATGTAAACCCATATGTCTCTGTAATTGTTTTTTAAATGATAAATAAATATTGCTTAATCAAGAGAAAAGGGGATGCGTGAAGAGGACACGATAGATTTATATAATACCCTTGACTAAAAAGTATAGATACAATGATAAAGAGGACCTTTTATGCTACTCATAAAGTATGATCACACCATGTATGCAAATGATCCCCCAAGGAGTATGCTAACAACCTTACATACTATGGAGTAACATATAGGGACCTAGATGTTATTTTAAGAAAACGGTATTGAAAAAGAACTCATTATCACATGATATATGAATAAAATCATTATCAATGAGTTTTTGAATTTTTTAATGAATGGCCTAGGATTCCTTAGTGGATTGGTCATGATATTGGTGATACATAGAGGAAGGAAGATTCTTAAGTTTTTGACTATGCTTTTTTTTTGTTTAGTCCAAGTAATAACCTTAGCATGAAGAAGATTAGGCAAAATGAATTCTTGATTAAAGGTAGATGTAGATAAAGGAGAGGATGTGGAAAAAGAAGGAGAATTGAAACCAAATGCTTTAGAAGGTTTCTCAATATTCTGAATGCTTTTTTTCATACATCCTAAACCATGTTTTAAATTATGAGTTGAATTGTTTTGTGAATTAGGTTGAACTAATGAGACACTAGCTTCCCCAAAAGATACTTTGGTGTCATTAAGAGGTTTTTAATGAACCACATAAACTGGTGTAAAGTCTAATGACCCCCAACCATCATCTAAAAGGAACTTGTAGGAGAAGTGCCGTTAGGAGGAGATGTGTTCTGTTTAAATGTTGTAGGGATGGAAAAATAATCAGATTCAGTTTGTAAGAAATTATTAGATGTATCATCAGCAATAACTTTGTACATATTGTAATTGTAGATGAGCTTAACATTGTGATGAAAATTTGAAGGAACAACATGCATGGAAGGTAACCATGGTCTCCCTAAGATAATATTATATCTATGAGGACTAGGGATGACATTAATAGATGTGGGTAAAATAATAGGACCAACCTAGATATGAAAAGTGATAACACCAAAGGATTATTTAGCAACATTGTCAAAGCCTCATATAGGAGGAAAATTAGGCATTATAGTTGAAAGATCAGCCTTGATTTTATGCAACATCTTAATTCTACAAACATTTAGCTCATACCCATTACCAAATAAGGTCCTCTGAATAAGGTTATCATTGATAAGGAAAGATACCATAAGACAATCATATAGATATTGGACTTGTTTAGGAGGTAAACCATCTTGAGTAATAAATAATTTGAGGTGGGATAGGAGTAGAAAATATGCATTAAAAAATGGAACTAATTTTGTCTTGATTAGGTGGAGGAGTTGGAATAGTGGTTAAAGCTTTCTGGAAGGCTTCATGATATATAGGAGACTTTTGAAGAAGCTGCGAAAGAGAAATCTTGATAGGCATATTATGTAGTTGTGCTATTAAGTCATACTCATTCGCAAGATTTTTTGGAAGACGGGGTGGAGGAGGAAGCATGAGTTGACAATGTGGGAGAGAAGTAGGAAAAAAAAGATTAGTAGGTTGAAGTTTTTTTCTTGTGAAATAGATGTTAGAAATCGCATGATATTCCTTAATAAGCTCCAAAGGATCCTAGATTTTCCTTTCAAAGTGACAATTGACTTATTTGGTGTTTGAAAAGAACTTTCATTATTCTATCTTGTAATTGTAATCACAAGTGTAGTAAAATTTTGAGAAATTTTTTGAGGATAACCCTTAATAGTAACCATATATTTGTGGTGTTTAGAATGAATACAATTGAGTGCATCCTTTTATAGTTATTATATGATTTTTGGCAACAATAGGGTGAGCATGAAAAATAACATTGACTTGATAAGGCTCTTTATTGTTCATGGTTTCATCATAGAAGGGAGAACATTAAGGAAATTAGTAGTGATATGGTGCTCTTCTTCCAAGATGTCCTTAGAATAGGGAGTAGGGATGTCCTTTAATGTATCATTTTTAGGAGTGTCAAATAAAGGTAACGTGATATCAAGAAAATTATTTATAATGTCCTCTTGATCTAAAATTTCCACATAATGGGGGTATGTTTTAGGATAAGGGTGACCATCATATATGAATATGTCATCTCTAGAGAGAGAAGAAGAAATGTCGACCATTATATCATCCTATTTATGAAGGTTTCTTTAGGAGGAAGATAATACCAAATTTTTATTGTCCAAGAGTTCATCCCAAATAGGAGAATCATAGAGGGAAAAAGTATTTGCATATTAAAGCATAATTTAGGAGAAGAATAACCATGACGCAAGATTTTTTCATGTGGGAGAGATTAATCAATATCATTATCCAAGGGTTCATCCAAAATAAGATAACCATAAAGGCTATGAAGATCTTTATGAATAAATAATACTTTATGAGAGGAATCATCGTGAGCCACTAGTGGTTGATCCCTAAAAGGAAAGGGACATGTTCAATGAAAGTTAGATAGAGTATTTGTCTCTTGCACCAAACTATCTTCATGAGAGAGATACATTTTAGTAGAAGGATCAACATCATCTTTCAATATCTCACCCTTTCTAGGGATCCTTTTAACAAATCTTAATATACTCTTTTTGTGCTAAAATGGTTTTTATGCGTGGAATTGGTTTTGGGAGGGAAAAGAGTGTGACTATGAATAAACTTAAGAAATAAACTATAATCATATGAATGAAAGGAACCATTTTGAAATTATTGAAAGAAACTTGAAATTGAATTAGTAAATGATGATAAAAAATTGATTCATATAATAAAAGTGAAAATACATGCAAAATCCCTAAAATGAAATGTTTTGTGTGTTTTTTACTAACATGTAATAATGAAAATGAAATGCAAGAATTGAATGGATCTATAAACTGATGTAATGCATAAAAAGAAGGTCTAAGTCAAAATATTAAATAATTCAATGCATACAAGTCAGGTCTAGATAAGGAGGATCTAACCTAAAATAAAAGGGATTTCCAAATTCATAAATTTTAGCAATGTGTTAGGAATAATAATTTACAAGCACAACTGAGATGGGCTAAATCAGTTGCGATATAGAATATTAAACATTAAACATTATAAACCAAAACAAGAATGTAATTCATAACATAGTAAATGCCAACATAATAACACAATACTTTTTTTTTATGAAAACCTATTAAAGGTAAAAGCCCGATGGGAATTAGCACCCACAAATAAGGTACTAAGAGTATAGTATCCCTGTTAAAATATTTAGCCATGTTAGGATCTTATTACAACATTAGAGTACATAGTCCCTATTAAGAGATAGACACTATTAGGAGTCAAGAAAAGTAGTAGGCACACTACCCAAGCACACTTCCCAAAGAAGGTTAAAGCCACCCTCAAGGATTCGCGATCCAAAAAAGTGTATATAGGAAATATACAATCTTGTGAACTGTCTGATAAAAACTATCTTTTCTTGGTCAGTTCCAATGAAGTATTCTTATCACAAAATCTGCTCTACATCTAGTAGAAAAAAAAATCCTTGCATATTATACTTCTCTTCTATTTCAATCTCTACCTCATCTTTCTAAAATAAAATATCACTCATATATACCATATTACAGTAATTCCTTAGGTCAGCCAATTAAGCTTTCCTAATACATGTAAATAATTAATTAGGTCAGCCAATTAGGATTTCCTAATATACAAATAATTATTTAACCCCTTTCTAAGATACACATGGTACCTATAACAAGTAAACATCAGTTACAATCCATTAGTTATACTCCAAGATCTGAAATCCATGCTCACAATTCATAATACACACTACATGTCGGAAGTCGACCACCAAAATAGCTCTCCTCTAGAATACATGCCACATCTAAAATCATGAGTACTTTCACAACAATTGATCATTAACCAAAATTATTCAATGTGTCCTCAATTATTCCATAAGCTCACATGTGCTGAAACATCTTCATCTGTAAGATATACACAAAATACAAAGACTTGCTTTGTCAAGCATTACTATCAGTCTAGAAACAAGTCTTTACTAAGTCATCTATAAGATTATCAATATGTAACCTCAAGTCAAGTGCCCTTGGAATAAGGTCATCACACATATGTATTCATATCCCTTTCTTCGATTATTCCAAAACATCTATATAGTATTCATACGCTTATGTCTGTCAATTAACCAGTTTGTTTTCTTCACAGAAACATATGTTGATGTCAGTGACAAAAAATGAACATAAAAAACATGAATAGTATCCAAATCTGATATCATCAAACAATCTCCCCCTTTGGCATTTATGGCAAAATATGGGAAAATCCATCAACCTAAAATTACTCTCTCTCAATACAATCTTCTCAATATCCGCAACACAAATCTCCCAGAAGAGTAGGGATTTTTGCATTGAATCTTTCCCCTTTGGCACAAATGGAAAAGGGTGCCATAACTCAACTGTAATATTTTGTAAGGTGTATCTTTTTCAAATCTTCATGTCAAATAGCTAGGTGCAAGATCACCCAAATGTGTCCTAGTGTTCCCGCAATAACTCTACCTGAGGAGTAGATCCATACATCAAGTCCAGAAAATGATACATAGCTCTAAAAGCCACTGGACTGATGCATATCTACATCAATTAATTATAACAAAGAGGGGCTCTAACCCCAAGAATTCTTCTGAGATACTCAAAAGTGTTTTTTGGAAAATGTTTTGTAAATATATCTGCTATCTAATCCTTCATGCTAATATACTCCAGTTTAATCTCTTTCTTCACTACCTTCTCCCTCAAGAAATGATACTTCATAGAAATATGTTTAGTCTTTGAATGCATTATAGGATTCTTCGACATATTCACTATGCTAGTGTTATCACACTGGATAACCACTGGTTCTTGAAAAATTATTCCAATGTCATTCAACATTTATTTCATCCAAACAATCTGTGTACAATTTATTGCAGCGGTAACATACTATGATTCAACAGTAGTTTGAGCAATAAAATTCTTCTTCTCTCTTAACAAAGAAACTAACCTTTTCCTACGGAAGAATACACCACTACTTATACTCTTTCTATCATCCACATTACCTACCCAATCAACATCAATATAAGCATGCAAAATAAAGTCATCTATTTTTTATACCATAATACATATTATGTTGTTCCTTTCAAGTATCTAAAAATTCTTTTCACAACAACAACGTGTATCTCTTTAGGATCTGCCTAGCATCTTGCCATAATTCAGACTGCATCGGTAATATCTGGTCTAATATGAGTTATATATTGTAGATCTTCAATCATAGATCTTTACTTTTTCTAAAAAACACTTTGAGTCTCATCATTAGTTTTCAGTTTGTATCAAGTCACCATAGGTGTTCCAACAAATTTACAATCTTCCATTCCAAACTTTTTCAACATTTCCTTAAGATAATTGGTCTAAGATATAAAAATACCATTCACTTCACCAATCATTGACATCTCAAATTCATTTTCCATTTCCTTAGAGAACTTCTTACTCATATTATCATTGCCTCCAAAAAGGATATCATCAGCAAAAAATACTATGATTAAGATTCTATCTTCATCAGTTCTTAAATATAAATTGATGTCTGCATTACCTTTTCTAAAATTAAGATGAAGTAGATACTTGTCCAATATTGCATACCATTCTCTCGGTGCTTATTTTAGTCCATATAGTGCTTTCTTCAACTTAAAAACTTTTTTTTCATCTTCTGTCAAACGAAAACCATCAGGTTATCAATCTATACTTCTTCTTCCAGATCACCATTCGAGAATATTGATTTCACATCCATCTAATATACTTTAAAGAATTTATGTGCAACATAAGCAAGAAATAATCTCACAGCTTCCAACCCAGCAACATGAGAAAATGTTTCTTCATAGTCTATGCCTTCTTGTTGCAAGTATCCTTTACACACCAATATAGCCTTGTTTCTTACCAATGTTCCTTCCTCATCCATCTTATTTCTGAAAACCCATTTAGTTTGTATCACATTTTTGTGCTTATGTCTTAGAAAAAATTCCCAAGTATTGTTTTTCTTTATCTGTTCAAGTTCTTCTTCCGTATCTTTAGTTCAAGATTCATCTCTACATGCTTCATCAGTAATTTTTGGTTCAACTTGAGAAATCAAACAAATTTCATGTGTAACTTTAGATCTAGTTATCATACCATTACTTGCATCACCAATAATTTGATCTTTGGGATGGTGATTCTTAACATATCTCAGAGAATTTGGAGTCTCAGTAACCTCAATTAATTCATCTCTAGTTTCATTTTCAATCATGAAAGGTTCTTCAGGTTCAGCAATGACCTCTTTCATCTATGTAATCTGACCATAGTCACATATTCTTTCCTGAATCTGAAAATTTTCATCTATTCTCACATTTTCACTTTCAATAAACTTAATCAATCTCATATTGAAACATTTATATGCTTTCCTCTTAGTAGAATAACCAAGAAAAATTCCTTCATCACTTCTAGCATCAAACTTCCCTATCTCATTATCTCTTTTGATATAACATTTACTTCCAAATATTCTAAAATATTTTACAGTAGGTGTGTGATCAAATCATAATTCATAAGGAGTCTTACTTGTGCATTCTCTGATCTGAATTATGTTCAAGGTATACACAACAATGCCAACAACTTCTCTCAAATGAACATGTAATACATTTTCTTCTATCAACATAGTCCTTGCACCATCTAATCTAGTTTTGTTTCTTTTCTCTGCTATACCATTCTATTGTGGAGTTCTAGGAGCTTATGTATGTCTATATATTCCACTTTTTTCACAGTAGGTATTAAATAAATCTGATATAAACTCTCCACCTCTATCAGATCTCAAACATTTTATCTTCAAACTAGATTCAATCTCAATTTTTTGTTTAAATAATTTGAATTTGTCAAATGATTTAGATTTCTCTATCAAATATGTAACCCACATCATTCTAGAAAATTCATCAACAAAAATTATAAAGTACCTTTCATCATAATAAGTTCTTGTTCATGTAGGACCACGCAGATCTATATGCACTAGATCCAACTTCACTTTTTTCTGAATATGATTTGCTTCTAAAACTGCTTCTAGTCTGCTTCCCCATAACACACTCTCCACACACAGTGTTAGATGGCTTTACAATCTTAGGTAGATCTCTTATATCATTAATCATACTTGCCTTCACAATGTTATCAAAGTTAACATGAAAAGATCTTATGTTTCATAGCCAACTATCATCAACCTTCACAATAAAAGAAGAATCTTTAGATGTATTCAATTCAAATACATTACCTCTAGATTTAGTACTAGATGTGATCAAATCTCCTAATTTACTTCTGATAGAGAATTTCCCATCAATGAATTTCAATTGATAACCTTTTTCCACTAGCTTCCCAATACTCAACAAATTATGCTTAAGTCTATCAGCAAGTAATACATTGTTAGTATTAGTCTTTGGATCTAGAGAAATAGATCCAACACAAATGATAAGTTTAGGAGTATTGTCACCAAATCTAATAACACCACCATCATATCTTTTAAAACTCACAAATTTATTTTTAAATCTCTAGTCATATGATGTGAACAACCACTATCTATAACCCATTCATATTTATTTTCAACATGAGATACTAAAGCTTTTTCCTCATGTATAGGTTCATCATCCTTTATAGCAATAAACCCAATTTCATCATAGTCACCATCATCATCATTAGAAACACCCTCACTAGCATAAGAATATTCCTTGTCTTTAGGATACTTAGATTTGTAAAATGTAGGTTTATTCTTAGGAACCCTTGTAGGACATCGAGATGCAAAATAACCAATCTTGTTACATGAAAAGCATTTCAAAGGTAATTTGCCTTCAAATTTACCTTTACCTCTCTTTTCTCTTCTAGGGATCAATGATACCAATTCATCTATCTTTCTTTCTTCTTTGCATATCTATTCCCATTCCTCACCATAGTCTCAAAGCTATTCTTTTAGGTTACGATTCCTGGTGCTCGCAAATCTAGATAAGGTCCTTTTGTTCTTATGTACAGTTTCCTTCAATGTTGACTCAACTTTAGGTAAAGTATCTCCCAATTTTGTGGCCTCAAAATTAGTTATCTTTCCAATCAACATCTCTCTAAGTGAAGTTCAGTGTCAAAGGTATAATCTCCTCTATATCTTGTACTTTATTTCTATAGGTAGGTTTCAAAGATCTGAGAAACTTCACCATCACTTCTTCCTCACTCTAAGTACCTCCAGAGTTTCTGATATAGTTAAGGTTGGAGGATCCATTAAAGGACTATCCAATCTTGCAGCCAACAACAAAGACACATAGTGGAAACTCAGCAATACAAAGATATAACAAATTATATCAATTCATCTTCATTTTAGATTCAATTACAATCAACATGTCAGATTGTAAGGCCTTCCTAGTTACGGCCAAATACAAGATACAATTCAAGATCAATTACATATTGTTTGCAAACATATAGCTCATGATCAAGATCCTCAGATCTAACAACCAATATATTCTCTCTAATCTGATCTACCCTCCCCAAACTAAGAACAAAATACTACTTAAATACAAAATCCACCAAGAGGTTGGCCACCAAAATCAATCATTAGAGAAACCCATGACCCAAATTTAGGTCCACACAAACCCCAATGAGAGATCCATGATTAATGCAGCAATCAAAATCAAATGTAGAAATCGGCCACCAGATCCAACTCCAAAATAAACAACTTGGGCAAAGGATGACTAAGAAAAATACTGACTCAGGCCAAGCATCACCGAGCAACGGAAGACAAACTCGAGAATCAGAAAAATCAAGCATGCCCGAGATAGAAACCTAAGCAACATAAAACCAAGCATGCCCGAGATAAGAACCTAAGCAAAAAAAAACCAAGTGTTTCACCGAGAAGCCTCCAAACAAGTAAACAAAATAAAGGAAACATATTTTGGGTTGAGCATGATTGCCAAGTATCCTAGGATGCTCCTGCATCATACATCCCAGGTAAAGAATATGTTCCCATAAAGGAAATCATGAACATCCTAAGGGATTCAGAACAGGTATCCCATACTTGTTCTTAACCCATATCTCTTGTTTCCCTTCATTTCATGTTGTCTTGCCTCTTTCCTTTGTCTCCTTTGAAAAATTCATTAGTCCTTCACTTTTCTCATATATTCTACCTACAACTGATAGTAGTTGATACCGATCATCCTCGATACCATTAGTGTTTTGATGAACCACATTCCCATCTGACTAATTGATCAACTCACTATCATTTGCATCTCTTTCTGTCACTAGTGTTAACATCTGTTGCACCACCTTAGTCAAATATGTTATCTATGTTTTCATCTCTGTAAGTTCCTCAAAGCCACCATTCTCTTTCTCCTTCAGATTATCCTATCTTTCACCCATAGGTTCATCAATTCTCTTTTCCTCATGTTTATCATTATCCCTCTTACCATATATGATAACTCCATATATTTCAGTTCCTTCTCCATGCAAAGGTATCAATTTATGCTTGATTTTACCCCATATCACAACATAGGTATTTTTACGACCATCAAACACAACATGTCTATCATATTTCCAGGGTCTACTAAGAAACAAGTTACAAGCATCCATAGGTAGCACATCACATACTATCTCATCATAATAAGATCCAATCATAAAATTAACAAGGCATTCCTCCTCAAGCCTAACCTTAGACACATCTTGTATACAATTAATCTGATAAGGATTAAGCTATTTTCTTCTTCCAAAATTTAACCTACTAACCATCTCTTCTTAAACAAAGTTCTCAGAACTACCACTGTCAATTATGATATTAAATACCTTATCATTGCACTTACATCTGGTTCTAAACATAGTCTTCTTATGATCAGCTTTTTTGAGGGAAACAAAGTTTTTTTAAGAAAAAGATTCATATTTTCCATCGAAGGTTCATTCTCAGCAACTTCATTCATCACATTATTTCGGTGATTACCAACCTTCTTATCTACATGGGGACATTCAAATGAACAATGTCTTTCTTCACCATAGTTGTAACAAGTACCTTTTAATATACCTCTACATGGCTTTCTCCTCAGTTCAACATATTTTGGTTCCTCTTAAACTCTTAGTTTATCTTTACATAAGGAATTACCATAATATCTTCTCTTCAACTTATCTTCTACCTTTAGTGCATACTGATAAGCATCTTCCACAGAGTCAATCTTCAACATATGAATATAATCTTAGATACTGAATTTTAGGCCATTAACATACCTCACCACCTTTTCCTTAGAAAGTTCTCTATGTCTAGACTAAATTTTCAACTTGTAGAACTCCTCGGTATAATCTCCTACAGTCATCACTTTTTGTTTTAGATTTTGCAATATCTTAAACAACTCAAGTTCATAATCAACATGAATGAACTTAGCCTTTAGCTTTTCCACCATCAACCTCCACCGATTGATCTTCATTTTAGCTTCTTCTTCTCAGTCCCTCTGTAATTATTTCCACCATAGAGCAGCATGTCCTTTTAACTTAGTCTATACCAACTTTACTCTAAGTGGATCTTCAATGTCTTCGAGCTCAAAGTAGTCTTCCAACTCATCGATCCAATCAATCAGGTCCCCGAGCTTCAATGTACCTGAGAAATTTGATAACTCCATTTTATAACTTGTACTCAACCGAGCTTCTGATCTCTACAACTGCGTATCTACCTCCTCTAGATCTCAACATCCAATCAGTTCTGTCATCTCAAATATATCTGGCAGATTTTTCATAACCATCATTTGTTCTAGGACCTCTTTGTAATCAAAAATTTCTGATACCTTCTATGATTTCATTCTTCATTTTTTCCATCTCAGAACTGAATCTTTATGTTATCCTTGCTTCCACCTCTTCCAAAAGATCTGCAATTACCCTAGGGTCCAGTCTTCTCGGAGGCATCTCTCCAAATTTTTGAAAACCCTAAGAAACAAACAAGGTCAACCTTCACTTTGATACCACTTGATGCAGTGAAGGTTAGAGGATCCAGTAAAGGAAAGTCCAATCTTGCAGCTAACAACAAAGACACATAGTAGAAAATCAACAATAAAGAGATATAACAACTTAGATATTTTGGTGTGCTTTAGGGTTTTCTTAGATGTTTGTGTCTGGTTTGAAATAAGCTCCAATGGATTGGATGTAATGATGGGTTAACTCCATGTTTGTAAGAGCCATAGTGCTCATTAGGAGTTTTAGGCTCATTTTGGCTTAAATAGTGAAAAGATGATATTTTAGGGAACTATGGTTTTGAGGGGTGTTTTAGGACCCTACATATCATATCTAGGGTGATAAAATTCAAACTCACCCATCAAGTTGACAAGGAAAGTCAAAATGCACAAAGTGCAAAAAGTTGCTAGCAACTTTAAAAGTTGCTCGAGCAACTTTTGCAAGAATTTGCAAAATGTAGTTAGATCAGTTGTAACTACCCCATGCTTGGTATATGAGAATGGATTCAATTTTTGGGAATGGTTAATGAAATTTTGGATTGCAACAATTATTCTTGGCACTCCTGTATGGATGACTATAACTGATTTCTAGTAATCTGCACTGTTTCTTTATTATTGTACGGATGTGTATAGATTGGCAGAATAGATCGAGTCACATGGGAATGGACTGATTTCCATTAGCTTTCATATGCATTGGATAATTTTCTTTGAAGTTCATTAGGTGTAAAGATACAAGTTTTTGAAGGTCACTGGTTTGTAAGTGACAGTACAGTGTTGTTTGGATAGAAATGGCTCTACCCTAAAATCCCACCATTGCAATTGAACCAAACCATGGGGGAAGTAGGGTTAGATTCTATAGGTATAGTTTTGGCTTTCATTTTTATAGTTTCAATGTATTTCCTAGGCCAAGTAGGAAGCCCTATGCCTAACTGGTGAATCCACGTGAGCTAGGACAGGGAGAAGAAGGAATTTGTTTGAGAATTCAAGACCTTTTGGAAAAGATTTAGCGGCATTTTCAAATTCCCTAGATAGTTTCCTAAAAGGATTCAAAGGTGGAAGGAGGTGAATCAGAAGTAGGAGATCATTTTAACAATTTTTTATGTTGACTGGTCCAGAGGCCTAATTAATAGGCTAAAATCTAGGGCCTACAAGAAACTAGGGTAATGGGTGCTTTCAAAAGTTAGGGTTTTTGATTCTAATAGTGTTGGTTGATACCTTGAAGATTTTCAAAGTCTTGTGTGGGGTCACTTGGGGATTTTTTGAGTAATAGCCCTTAAACTGTGAAAATAGACCTACTAGGAATTAGGCAATTAGGCCTCCTAGTGAAATTGAGACCAATTGGATTGGGGATGAGTCTAGAAGTGTTGGAAAGAGTGCAGAATGACCTTGGATGGGCCAAGAAGATAGGTAAGAGTTTTATTACATGTATGGGAAAATCCTAAGAAGAGGTTTGGCATTCTAGGAGGAGTTCTAGTGAATAAAACTAGGCATTTGGTGAACTAGTTGGACTAGTTAAGCTTGCAAACTTTTGGATCTTCTAAAGACCAACTATAACTTGGAGGAGAAGTTGGTAGTGAGGGTCTTGGAGATCCTAATTGAGGGAATATTCAACAAGGAACAACCATTGGATGGCTGGGATAGACAAAGAAGCATCTTGGAGTGAGGAAAAGCTCTAGAGTATCAAACCCTCTGCATCAGAGTGGTATCAGAGCTAGATTTTCTTGAAGGTTGTGTATGTCTGAAGTGGAAGTGAGCCAAGAGGTACAAATCATGACTCCTAAGACAATGAGTAGGGATGCCATAGTGGAATTAGTTCAAGGCCTCTTGGAGAAGGCTAGTGTGTCTGGGACAAAGGGCAAAAAAAGATCATAGAATGGGGAGATGAGAGGGATGGAGATGATGAAATTCAGATAGAAGAGTCATCAAAAAAAGGGAAAGAACCTGAGATGGATAAAGAAAAAAAGGTATTCTTAGATTCCTTTAAGTCCCTAAACAATGATATTATGGAACATATACCCTATTACTGTGGCAGCCTGAATGGAGAAGAGTTGTTGGATTGGCTTGAAGTCATTGACAACCAATTTGATTACAAAGAAATCTATGAGGAGAAGAGGGTCAGCTATACTAAGGCTAGACTCAAGGGATTTGCATTTCTATGGTCAAACATGATGTAGAATGATAGGGTAACCAGTGGAAATAAAAAGATTGTTTCTTGGGAGAGAATGAAAATCAAATTGAGGAAACAATTCTTGCCTCATGATTATGAGATACAGATGTATCAAAAGTTGGATAAATTAAGACAAATGGAGATGACAGTGAGTGCTTACACTGAGGAGTTTCACAAGTTGAGCCTAAGGGCTAGAAGACAAGAAGAAGAAATGGAGAAGGTGGTAAGGTATCTAAATGGGTTGAGACAAGGGATACAAGATGAGATTAGCACAATGGCTCCTAGAAATATGTACAAATGTTTCCAATTAGCCTTGAGAGCATAGGATAAGGCTAGAAGAAGGAATGACTACCATTAGAAGGGAAGAGGTGGTAAAAACAATAGAGGTTTTCATAGAGGTAGGAGTAACTTTGATAGAGGAAAAAGCCCTAATAGACAAGAATATAATCAATCCATGGATAGCAATGGGGGAAATCAGTTTAGGGGATCTTTTTAGAGAGGAGGATACAAAGGAAGAGGGCCTCCTAGTGGAAGATTTCAATCCCAAGGAAGATCCAATTCAGTCTTCAGTGGTATGTGTTATAACTACAACCAAGGGGGTCACACAATGGGCAGGTGTTATGAAAAGACTTCCTCATCTTCAATGGTGGATAAAAGGAATCAATTGGTACAAGAGGATGACACCCAAAGTGTTACTTCTCCCATTTCCAAGGAAGGGCCAATATTTGATAGAGAGAACTTGATGTTAAGAAGAAATTTGTTGAAAGTGTCTAGCACTATAGAGCCACCTCAAAGAAATAATTTTTTTAAGACAACTTGTAGGTCTAATGGGAAAATTTTCAAAGTGATAGTGGACTCTAGATCCACTGAGAATATTTTATCCATAGAGATGGTGGACAAATTGAAACTAAGAAGGATACCTCATACCACACCCTATAATGTTTCATGGTTGAATAAGGGTCAACAAATAGTGGTAGATAAACAAAATATGGTTGAGTTTTAGATTGGAGATTATAAGGACAAGGTCCTATGTGACATACTACCTATGGATGCATTTCATCTGCTTCTATGATGCCCATGGCAGTATGATGTCAAAGCAATACATGATGGGGAAAATAATAGTTATGTGATAACCAAGCTAGGAAAGAAGTTTCAGATGGATCCTTTGTCAGAGCCTAATGAGGAGAAGCATGTGTGAACAATTGTGATGTTATTGAGCGGGAAGGAGTTCCTAAAATCCATGAAGAAGGAGAAAGGAGTCTTTTGTGTTGTAGTGGTAAAACCAAAGGAGGAGACTAAGGAGAAAGTCAGTTTGCCACCAGAGATACAAGCATTGTTGGAAAGATACCATGACATAGTAGATAATGGTTTTCCAAGTGCATTACCACCTATGAGGGATGTGAGTCATCATATTGACCTCATTCCTAGAGGAAATTTACCAAACAAAGCAGCACATAAGATGACACCAAGCCAAAATGCAGAGATAGGCAAACAAATTAAAGATTTGTTGGATAAGGGGTTGATAAGGAAGAGCTTAAGCCCATGTGTTGTACCTACAGTACTTGAACCTAAGAAGCATGGAAAATGGAGGATGTGTATGAAATCTAGGGATTTAAACAAGATCACAATAGGGTATAGGTTTTTAATGCCCCTGATAGAAGATTTTATGGACAAATTGGGAGGTTCTTGTTACTTTTCAAAAGTTTATTTGAAGTCAGGGTACCATCAAATAAGAGTGAGGCCTGGTGATGAGTGGAAGATAGCCTTCAAGACCAATGAAGTGTTGTATGAGTGGCTAGTAATGCCCTTTTTTCTAAGTAATGCACCTATAACATTTATGAAGCTCATGAATGAAGTGCTAGCAAAGTTCATTGGTAAGTTTGTTATAGTTTACCTTGATGATATTTTGATCTTTAGCAAGTCCAAGGAGGAACACATGAAGCATTTGGAAGTATTCTTAAGGAATCTACATAAAGGGAAGTTGATGATAAATCAAGAAAATTTTGAGTTTCTAAAAACTGAACTAGTTTACCTTGTTTTTCTTGTTGCTAATGGATGCATGAAGATGGATCTTGAAAAGGTTAAGTCAATATTGTAGTGGCCTACACCTAGGTACATAGGGGATGTTGGTGAAGGGAACCTCCCTATTCAATGTTTTGATGTTGTTTAAGGTTGTTTTAGGAGTTTGTGTGTGTGTGTTAGAATAAGTTCCAAAAGGTTGGAAGCATGCTAGTCTAACTTCATGTTTGTAAGGGCTGTAGTGCTTATTAGGTCATTTTGGCCTCAATTTGTGAAAAAGTTTCCATTTTAGGGAAATATGGGTTTGAGGTATGTTTTAGGACCCTACATATCCTATATAGGGTCTTACAAGTCAGTATCAACCATCAAGTTGACAAGGAAAGTCAAAATGCATCAAAATGCCAAAAGTTGCTCGAGCAACTTTTGCAAGAAATGAAAAAATGTAGTTAGAACTGAATGTAACTACCCATTCTCAGTATATGAGAAAGAAATTGAATTTTTGGAGAGGTTAATGAGATTTTGGATTGAGACATTTACTTCTGATACCTTTGTACGGATGTTTGTACCTCCATTTGCATAATTTTCATTGTATCTTTGCTTTTGTATGACTGTGTACGGATTGGAATAGGTGATCAGGCTTCATGTTAGTGTAGTGTTTTCTTTCAGCTTCTATATGAAATAGATAGTTTTTTTTTAAGTTCAATAGGATTAAAGTTTCAATTTTTTTAAGGCCACTGGTCTGACAGAGACAAGACAGTGTTGCCTAGTTAGAAATGGCTCTAACCTAGTTTTCCTCTGGTGGAATTGACTAAAACCATGGGGAAAGTAGGGTTAGGGTCAGTAGATAGGATTTGTGTTCTTTTTGTTGTTTTCTCAATGGATTTCATAGGTCAACAATGAAGCCATATGGCTGACTGGCAAAACCAGGTGAGCTAGGACAATGAGAAGATTGAATTTTTTTGAGCACCCATGACCTTTAGGGGAAGACTTAGTAGCATTGTTGGATGTAAAAGATATTCTCCTAAAAAAATTCCAATGTGGCAGGAGAATAATCTAGGATTAGAGACATGTTTAGCAATTATTCATGCTGACTGGTCTAGAGGCCTAATTAATAGGCTATAATCTAGGGCCTGTAAGAAAGTAGGGTTTTGGGTGCTTTGAGAGGTCAGGGTTTTATATTTTGACAGTGTTAAGAGATGTATTGAATATTTTCAAGTTTGTTTATGGAGTCAATTGGAGTGTTTGTGAGAGTTTGGAAAAACTCTGTGCAAAATGACCTACTAGGAATTAGGCAATTAGAGAAATAAAAACCAATTGGATTGGTAAAGGGTTTTGATGTATTGGGATGAGTGTAGGATGAAATATAATAGTTCAAGAAGGGTGTAAAGAGTCTTGGTGAATGGTTGTACAGATCCTAGGTAGAGGATTGGCATTCTAGTGGGGTTCTAGTGGAGTAAACTAGGATTTTGATTAACTAGTTGGACTAGTTAAGCCTAGAAATCTTGGTGTCTTCTAATAACCAACTAAACCTTGGAGGAGAGGTTGGTAGAGAGGGTCTTGGAGATCCTAGAAGAAGGAAGAACCAACAAAGAACAACCATTGGATAGTTGGGTTAGTCAATTGAGCAACTTTGAGTGAAGGAAAGCCTAGAGTGTCAAACCATATGCATCAGAGTGGCATCAGAGCTGGAATATCTTGAAGACTATGTATGTCTAAAGGGGAGGAGAGTCAAGAGGTTGACAGCATGCCTCCTAAGGAAATGAGTAGGGATGCCATAGTATAATTGGTTCAAGGCCTCTGGGAGAAGGCTAATGTGTCTGAGACAAAGAGCAAGATAAATATCACAGAATGGGGAGATGAAAGTGATGGAGATGAGAGTCAGATAGAAGAGTCATCAAACAAAGGGAAGGAAACTCTGATAGACAAAGAAAAAAAGGTATTCCTAGATGCCTTAAAATATTTAAAAGAGGATAGCATGGAACACATACAATAATATTGTGGTAGTTTGAATGGGGAGGAGTTGTTGTATTGGCTAGAGGCCATAGATAATCAATTTGACTACAAGAAGGTAGAAGAGGAGAAGAGAGTTATCTATGCTAAAGCTAGACTCAAGGGATATACATTAGTGTGTTGGAACATGATGCAGGATGAAAGGATAACCAATGGGAAGAAGAAGATTGTTTCTTGGGAGAGAATGAAAATCAGGTTGAGGGCACAATTCTTTCCCACTGATTATGAAATCTAAATATATCAAAAGCAACATAATCTAAGACAAAAGGAAATGTCAATGAGTGCTTACACTAAGGATTTTCATAAACTAAGCCTAAGGGCTAGGAGACAAGAAGATGAAATGGAGAAGGTAGCATGGTACCTAAACGGGTTGAGATAGGGAATTCAAGATGAGATTAACATGATGGCACTAGATAGTATGCACAAATTATTTCAATTGGCCTTGAGAGCAGAGGATAAAGCAAGAAGAAGAAATGACTTCCATCAAAGAGGAAGAGGTGGAAGAAATAAGATATTTTTTCAGAGAGCCAGGGGTAACTTTGGTAGAGGACAGAGCCCTAATAGACAAGAAGATAACTAGTTCATGGATAGTAGTGGTGGAAACCAGTATAGAGGATCTTTCCAAAGGGGAGGATATAGAGGTAGAGGACCACCAAGAGGTAGGTTCCAACCCCAAGGGAGATCTAATTCAGTTTTCATTGGTAGGTGTTATAATTGCAACCAAGTGGGTCACACAATGGGCAGGTTTCTTGAGAAGGCTTCCTCATCTTCAATGGGGGATAGAAGGAATCAGTTAGTTCAAGAAGATGACACTCAAAGTGTTAATTCTCCCATTTCCAAGGTAGGGCTAGGACTAGATGGAGAGAACTTGATGTTAAGGAGAACCTTATTGAAAGTACCTAGCACCATAGAGCCACCCCAAAGAAAGAACTTATTCAAGACAACTTGTAGGTCTCATGGGAAGATTTGAAAGGTTATAGTGGACTTTGAATCCACTGAGAATATAGTGTCCACTGAGATGGTAGATAAATTGAAGTTGAGAAGGATACTTCATACCACACCTTACAAGGTTTCATGGTTGAACAAGGGTCAAAAATAGTGGTAGATGAGAAAATATGGTTGAGTTTGAGATTTGGGAATATAAGGACAAGGCCCTATGTGACATACTGCCTATGGATGCATGCCATCTACTCCTAGGATGTCCATGGTAGTATGATGTCAAAGAAATATATGATGGAGAGACAAACAATTATGTCATCACCAAGCTAGGGAAGAAATTCCAAATGGATTCATTGCAAGAACCCAATAAAGAGAAGCATGTGGGGACAAGTAATATGTTATTGAGTGGGAAAAAGTTTCTAAAGGCTAAGAAGAAAGAGAAAGGATTCTATTGTGCAGTAGTGATCAAACCAAAGGAGGAGGCTAAGGAGAAAGTATGTTTGCCACCAGAGATACAAGCTTTGTTGGTGAAGTATCATGACATAGTAGATAATGGTTTTCCAAGTGCCTTACCACCTATGAAGGATGTGAGTCATCACATTGTCCTCATTCCTGGAGAAAATTTTCCAAACAAAGCAACATATAAGATGACACCAAGCCAAAATATAGAAATAGCAAAATGATCCAAGATTTTTTGGATAAGGGGTTGATAAGGAAGAGTTTGAGCCCATGTGATGTGCCAACAGTACTTTCATCCAAGAAGGATGGAAAATAGAGGATGTGTACAGACTCTAGGGCTGTAAACAAGATCACAATCATATATAGGTTCCCAATGCCCCAGATAGAAGACTTGATGGATCATCTTGGAGGATCTTGTTACTTTTCTAAGGTGAACTTTAAATCAGGGTATCATCCAATAAAGGTGAGGCTAGGTGATGAGTGGAAAATATATTTTAAAACTAGTGAAGGTCTATATGAGCAAGGCTAGTAATGCCCTTTGGCCTAAGTAATGTAGCTAGCACATTCATGAGGTTCATGAATGAAGTGCTGGCATAATTTATTGGTAAGTTTGTAATAGTTTACCTTGATGATATTTTGATATTTAGTAGGTCCAAGGAGGAGTAGAAAAGGCATTTGGAGATGGTCTTATGGAGGCTACATCAAGAAAATTTCATGATCAATCAAGAGAAGTGTTATTTTTTGAAAACTAAACTTGTTTACCTTGGTTTTGTGGTTTCTAATGGATGCATGAAGATGGATATAGAAAAAGTTAAGTCTATTTTGTAATGGCCTACACCTAGGTCTATAGGGGATGTTATTATATTCCATGGATTGGCCTCCTACTATAGGAAATTTGTGAGAAATTTTAGTCATGTATGTGCCCCAATCCTGAACATCATAAAAGGTGGAATCAAATGGAAGTTTGAATGGATAGTAGAAGCAGAATAGGGGTTTGAAATGTTGAAAAAGAGGATTGGAGATCTACCTACACTTAGATTTACTAATTTAATCAACTCTTTGTGGTAGAGTGTGATGCTAGCAAGTTGGCTATAGGAGAAGTGCTAAGCCAAGAGGGACACCCTGTGGCATTCTTCTCTGAGAAGTTGAATGAGGAAAAATAAAAGTACTCCACCTATGATTTGGAGTTATATGCCATGGTAAAAGCCATAAAGAAGTGGAGACACTACCTATTACCTAGGGAGTTTGTGGTCTATACTGATAACCATGCCCTAAGTTTCCTAAATGGACAAGAAAAACTAAATTAGAGGCATATGAAGTGGGTAGAATCATTGAAGGCTTACACATTTTTTATTAAGAATAAGAAGGGGGTTAGAAACAAGGTTAATTAGAAGAGTACTCACAATCCAGGAGATACAAATACAAAGTGTTGGATTGGATGATTTGAAAGACCTCTAAAAGGAAGATAAAGATTTCAAAGAAGCTTATGAAGCTTGTGTAAAGTTTTAGCAGGGGTTTAAGGTGGATTTTAGTGAGTTTGTGTTGCAGGAAGGCCTATTGTTCAAAGGTCATCTTATGTGTATACCTCAGTGCTCAATGAGGGAAAAAATTGTGAAGGAGACACACCAAGGAAGCTTGGGAGGTCACTTGGGAGTGGATAAGACTTTGGAGTAGGTGTATAGACATTAATATTGGCCTAAGATGCAGTCAGATGTGGGGAGATTTGTAGAACAATGTAAGATTTGTTAGAGGGAAAAAGGACAAAGAAACAATAGTGGGTTGTATCAACCATTATCTATACCCCAAAGGCCTTGGGAGTGCCTTAGTATGGATTTTGTTTTGGGGTTACCAAAGACACCTAGGGGACATGACAATGTGTTTGTGGTGGTGGACCATTTCATCAAGATGGCACACTTCATTCCATGCAAGTAGACTAATGATGCCTCTCAAATTGCAGGGTTATTCTTTAGGGATATAGTAAGAATCCATGGTTAGAGTTTTAATATTGTTAGTGACAAGGATACAAAGTTTGTGGCTCACTTCTGGAGAACTCTTTGGAATATTCTTGGTAATAATTTGTCTTTCTCCTCAGCCTACCATCCATAATTAGATGGGAAAATAGAAGTAGTGAATAGGTCACCTAGGAATTTGTTGAGGTGTTTGACCAAACAACATGGAAAATCTTTGGATCATATCATAGGGCAGACAAAATTTGCATACAATGACTCCATTAATAGGAGTACAGGTAAGATCCCTTTTGAGATAGTTTATGGGGTCACTCCTAGAGGTATTTTGGAGCCAAGGGATCTCAGTTTGAGGGATAAGAGGAGTGAAAAAGGAGATTCATTTGCAGAATAAATGAAGGAGATGCATGATAAAGTCAATAAGACCTTAGAAAAAGAAGTGGAGAAGTACAAAACCAAAGATGATAAGACCAGGAGGGACTTGCAATTCAAGTTTGGGGATCTAGAACTTGCCTACCTCAAGAAGGAGAGGCTATCCAAAGGCCAAACAACTAAGCTACTCATGAAGAAGTCTGGAGCACATAATATTTTGCATAAATATGGCAAGAATGCCTATGAAGTGGAATTACCCTCTAATTTGGTAATTTCACCTATTTTCAATGTTTGTAACTTATACCCCTACAAGGGATCACCTCTAGACATAGGTCAATCTACACTTACAGATTTGGAGGAAGATGATTGGGTGAAAGATTTTCCTACCCCAAAGTCATTGCAATCAGAAAGTGTCTTGGAATCTAAGGTGATAAAGAAGACAAGGAAGGGTAACTACAAGGAGTACATCATCAAGTGGCAAGCTCTACCTGAAGCTGGGGTCACTTGGATGATAGAGCTGGATATTCTGAATCATGGGGTCACCATTGAAGACCTCCTAACTCAAGGGACTTGAGTTATTTTGTCCAGGGGAGTATGGTGTAGGGAACCTCCCTATTCAATGTTTTTATGTTGTTTAAGTTTGTTTTAGGACTTTGTGTGTGTGTTAGAATAAGTTCCAAAAGGTTGGAAGCATGCTAGTTTAGCTTCATGTTTGTAAGGGTCTTAGTTCTCATTAGGTCATTTTGGCCTCAATTTGTGAAAATTTGCCATTTTAGGGAAATATGGGTTGGAGGTAAGTTTTATGATTCTAAATATCCCATTTAGGGTCTTATAAGTCAACAAAAACCATCCATTTGACAAGGAAAGTCAAAATGCATCAAAATGCAAAATGTTGCTCGAGCAACTTTTGCATGAAATAACAAAATGTAGTTATAACTAAATGTAGATACCCATGCTCGGTATATGAGCATGAAATAAATATTTTGGAGAGGCTAATGATATTTTGGATTGATACATTTACTTCTCACACCTCTATACGGATGTCTGTACCTCCATTTGCATAATCTGCACTATATCCTTGCTTCTGTACGGACGTGTACATATTGGAATAGGTGATCAGGCTTCATGCTAGTGTGGTGTTTTCTTTCAGATTCCATATGAAATAGATAGTTTTCTTTGAAGTTTAGTAGGATTAAAGTTACAAGTTTTTGAAGGCCACTGGTTTGACAGAGACAAGATAGTGTTGCCTAGTTAGAAATGGCTCTAACCTAGTTTTCCTCTAGGGGAATTGACTGAAATAATGGGGAAAGTAGGGTTAGGGTCAATAGAAAGGATTTTTTTTTCTTTTTTCTTATCTCAATGTATTTCACAGGCCAACAATGAATCCCTATGGCTGACTGGTGAAACTGGGAGAGCTACAATAGTGAGAAGATTGAGTTTTTTTTAGCACCCATGAAATTTTTGGGAAGACTTAGTAGCATTGTTGGATGCAAAAGATAGTCTCCTAAAAGGATTAGAAGGTGGTAGGAGGAGAATCTAAGATGGCAGACATGTTTAGCAATTATTCATGCTGACTGGTCTAGAGGCCTAATTAATAGGCTATAATATAGGGCCTGCAAGAAAGTAGGGTTTTGGGTGCTTCCAGAGGTCATGATTTTAGGTACTGATAGTGTTTAGGGATTTCTTGAAGATTTTCAAGTTTTCTTGTGGAGTCACTTAGATTTTTTATGAGAATTTGGAAAAAATCGGTGCAAAATGACCTACTAGGAATTAGGCAATTAGGCCTCCTAGTGAAATAACAACCAATTGGATTGGTAAGGGGTTTTGATGTATTGGGATGAGTGCAGAATGACCTATAATGGTTCAAGAAGGGTGTAAAGAGTCTTGGTGAATGGGTGTGAAGATCCTAGGTAGAGGATTGGCATTCTAGTGGGGTTCTAGTGGAGTAAACTAGGCTTTTGACTAACTAATTGAACTAGTTAAGACTATAAATCTTGGTGTCTTCTAATAACCAACTAAACCTTGGAGAAGAGGTTGGTAGAGAGGGTCTTGGAGATCCTAGAAGAAGGAAGAACCAACAAAGAATAACCATTCGATGGTTGGGTTAATCAATTGAGAAACCTAGAGTGAAGCAAATCCTAGTGTGTACAACCCTCTACATCAGATGTTAGGAGTTTCCATGGGTTATCCTCCTACTATAGGAAATTTGTGAGAAATTTTAGTCATGTGTGTTCCCTTATTCTTAACACCATAAAAGGTGGAATCAAATGTAAGTTTGAGTGGACTGTGGAAGTAGACCTAGGGTTTGAAATGTTAACAAAGAGGATTGTATAGCTACCTAATCTTAGTCTCCATAATTTCAATAAACTTTTTTTGCTAGAATGTGATGCTAGCAGGTTGGCTATTGGAGCACTGCTAATCTAAGAGTGAAATCATGTGGCTTTCTTCTCAGAAAAGTTGAATGAGACTAAACAAAATTACTCCACCTATTATTTGGAGCTATATGCTATGGTAAAAGCCCTTAAGAAGTAGATACACTATCTATTACCTAGGGAGTTTGTGGTCTACACTGATAACCATGCCCTAAGTTTCCTGTATCGACAAGAAAAATTGAATCAAAGGCACTTGAAGTGGGTAGAATCATTGCAAGCTTATACATTTGTCATAAATCACAAGAAGGTGTTTATCAACAAGCTTGTAGATGCTCTTAGCAGAAGAGTACTCACAATACAAGAGATACAATTGAAAAGTGTAGGGATGATGATTTGAAGGACCTATACAAGGAGGAAAAAGATTTCAGAGAAGCCTATGAAGCATGTGTGAAATTTCAGCAGGGTTTCAAAGTGGATTTTAATGAGTTTATGTTGCAAGAATGCTTATTGTTTAAAGGACATCTTATGTGTATTCCCTAATGCTCAATGAGGGAAACCATTGTGAAGGAGAAACACCAAGGGAGCTTGGGGGGCACTTTGGAGTGGATAACAATTTGGAGCAAGTAAATAGGCACTACTATTAGCCTAAGTTACAATTAGATGTGAGGAGATTTGTAGAACAATGTCAGATTCGTCAAAGGGAAAAATGAAAAAACAACAACAGTGGGTTGTACCAACCCTTATCCATAACCCAAAGGCCTTGGAAGTGTCTTAGTATGGACTTTTTTTTGTGATTACCAAAGACACCTAGGGGTCATGGAAATGTGTTTGTGGTGGTGGACCATTTTAGTAAAATGACACACTTCATTCCATGCAAGAAAATAAATGATGCTTCTCAAATTGTAGGTCTATTCTTTAGGGACATTGTGAGGATGCATGGATTGCCACTGAATATTGTAAGTGATAGAGATAGTAAGTTTTTGGGTCACTTTTGGAGGACCCTATAGAATATTCTTGGCGCAAACTTTTCTTTCTCTTAAGCCTACCATCCACAATTAGATGGAAAAATAGAGGTAGTCAGTAGGTCACTTGGGAACTTGTTAAGGTCTTTGACTAAACAACATGGACAGTCATGGGATCACATCATAGGGTAAGCAGAGTTTGCCTATAATGAATCCATTAATAGAAGTATAGGAAAAATCCCTCTTTGAGATAGTATACGGGGTCAATCCTAGAGGGATCTTGGAGTTGAGGGATCTTAGTTTGAAGGACAAGAGGAGTGCAAAAAGAGAGCCATTTTGCATAATAGATGAAGGAGCTACATGATCAAGTCAATAAGACTTTACAAAAGAAAGTAGAGAAGTACAAATCCAAAGTTGATCAGACAAGAAAATATTTGTAGTTCAAGGTAGGGGATCTTTTACTTTCCTATTTTAGGAAGGAGAGGCTACCCAAAGGCCAGCCAACTAAGATACTTATGAAGAAGATAGGGCCACTGAAGATTTTGAATAACTATGGGAAGAATGCCTATGAAGTGGATTTGCCTCCTGATTTGGGGATTTCACCCATTTTCAATGTTTGTGAATTGTACCCTTACAAGAGATCATCTTTAGACATAGGTCAATCTACTCTTACAAACTTGGAAGATGATGATTGGGTGAAAGACTTACCTACCCCAATGCCACTAAAATTTGAAAGTGTCTAGATTCTAAAGTGATAAAGAAGACAAGGAAAGGTAACTACAAGGATTAACTCATCAAGTGGTAGTGACTACTTGAAGCTGAGGCCACTTGGATGATAGAGCTAGACATTCTAAAACATGTGGTCACCATTGAAGACCTTCTAACTCAAGGGACTTGAATTATTTTTTCCAGGGGAGTATGGTGTAGGGAACCTCCCTATTTGATTTTTTGGTGTGTTTTATGGTTTTCTTACATATTTTTGTGTGGTTTGAAATAATTTTCAATGGGTTGGATGCAATGATGGGTTAACTCCATGTTTGTAAGAGTTATAGTGCTCATTAGGAGTTTTAGGGTTATTTTGGCTTAAATAGTTAAAATTTGATATTTTAGTGCACTATGGGTTTGAGGGGCATTTTAGGACCCTACATATCCTATCTAGGGTCATCAAAGTCAAACTCACCCATCGAGTTGACAAGGAAAGTCAAAATGCACAAAGTGCAAAAAGTTGCTAGCAACTTTGAAAGTTGCTTGAGAAACTTTTGCGAGAATTTGAAAAATGTAGTTAGATCAGTTGTAACTAACCCATGCTCATTATATGAGAATGTATTTGATGTTTGTTAATTATTAATGAAATTTTGTATTGCAACAATTATTCTTGGCACTCCTGTACAGATGACTGTAACTGATTTATTGTAATTTGCACTGTTTCTTTGTTCTTGTATAGCTGTGTATGGATTGGCATAGTAGATAGGGTCCCATGGGGATGGAATAATTTCCAATATCTTTCATAGGCATTATATAATTCTCTTTGAACTTCATTAGGTTTAAAGATACACATTTTTGAAGGTCACTAGTTTGTAAGTGACAATACAATATTGTTTGGTTAGAAATGGCTCTACCCTAAAATCCCACTAGTGGAATTGACTCAAACCATGGGGGAAGTAGGATTAGAGTCTCTAGATCTGGTTTTTTCTTGAATTTTTTTAGTTGCAATGGATTTCCTAGGCCAAGTAGGAAGCCCTATGGCTGACTAGTGAATCTAGGTGAGCCACGACAGGGAGAAGAAGGAAGTTGTTCGAACACTCATGACCTTTTGGAAAAGATTTAATGTAATTTTAAGATGCCCTAGATAGTATCATAAAAGGATTAAAAGGTGGAAGGAGATGAATCAAAATTAGGAGATCATTTTAACAATTGTTTATGGTGACTGGTCCATGGACCTAATTAATAGGCTAAAATCTAGAGCCTGCAAGAAACTAGGGTTGTGGGTGCTTTAAAAAGTCAAGGTTTTGGATTCTTATAGTGTTGGTTGATACCTTGAATATTTTCAAGGTCTTGTGTTGGGTCATTTGGGGATTTTTGGAGTAATAGCCCTAAAACTATGAAAATAGACCTACTAGGAATTAGGCAATTAGGCCTCCTAGTGAAATTGAGACCAATTGGATTGGGGATGAATCTAGAAGTGTTGGAAAGGGTGAAGAATGACCTTGGATGTGCCAAGAAAACATGTAAGAGTCTGAGTACATGTATGGGAAGATCCTAAGAAAAGGTTTTCCATTCTAGGAGGAGTTCTAGTGAAGATAACTAGGCATTTGGTGAACTAGTTGGACTAGTTAAGCCTAGAAACTTTGGAATCTTCTAAAGAATAACTATACCTTGAAGGAGAAGTTGGTAGTGAGGGTCTTGGAGATCCTAATTGAGGGAAGATTCAAGAATTAATAGCCTTTAGATGGTTGGGATAGACAAATAAACATCTTAGAGTGAGGAAAATCTCTAGAGTATCAAACCATCTACATCAATTCATCTTCATTTCAGATTCAATTACAATCAACATGTCAGGCTATAAGGCCTTCCCGATTATGGTAAAATACAAGATATAATTCAAGATCAATTACATTTCTTCTATAAACATATATCTCATGATCTCGATCCTCAGATCTAACACTTGATCTATTCTCTCTAATCTGATCTGCCCTTCCCAAACTAAGAACAAAATACTTCTTAAATACAAAATCTACCAAGAGGTTAGAAATCAAAATCAATCATTCGAGAAACCCATAACCCAGATTTAGGTCCACACAAACCCCAAAGAGAGATCCACCATTAATGTCACAATCAAAATTTAATGTAGAAGACGACCACCAGATCTAACTCCAAAATAAACAACTCGGGCAAAGGGTGACCAAGAAACAAAGTAACTCAGGCCAAGCATCACTGAGAAACATAAGAGAAACCTGAGCATCAGAAAAACAAAGCATGCCCAAGATAGAAACCCGAGTAGCACAAAACCAAGCATGCCCGAGACAGGAACCCGAGCAACCAAAAACCAAGTGTTTCACTGAGTAGCCTCCAAACAAGTTAAAGAAATAAAGAAAACATCTTTTTGGTTGAACAAGATTGCCAAGTATTCGAGGATGGTCCTACAACCTAGTGAAGTTTGGTGTCAAAGGTATAATCTCCTCTATATTTTTTTCTTTAGTTCTAAATGCAGGTGTCAAAGATCTAAGAATCTTCACAATCACTGCTTCCTCATTATAAGTACCTCAAGATTTTCTATTGTCAGTAACCACTTTAGTAATTATCTATCCATATTCCCTAATATTCTCATCTTCTCTCATTTTTATTGATTCCATCTTTGTCTTCCAGTTTTGTAACTTTTCCCATTTTGTAAACTTATCTCCTTCATATAGTGCTTCCAATGTTGTCCAAATATCATGTGTAGAGTCCAAGTCTTTTACTTATGTGAATTCACCTTAAGAAACTGCATTGATCAATGATTCCCTTATGACATTATTAAATTAAAATAGCTTATTTTCATCTTCAGTATCTTTCTATAATTCATCCCCAGTCGCTATCTTTTCTTTCTTCTTTATGATCATCTAGTATTCAATGCCCAAACATAGCAAATGTGTTCTCATCTTGTTCTTCCAACTATCAAAGTTTTCAAGATCAAATTTTAGACTATTCTGCCTATAGTAAGTCATCTTAAGGATCACCTCAAGCTGTTAAGATTTATCTCTAAGGACCAGTAGCTCTGATACTAATGGTTAGGAATAAATCTCCACAAACACAACTAAGAGAGGGGGTAAATTAGTTATGATATAAAATATTAAACATTATACTTTATAAACCAAAACTATAATGTAAATGATAACGCATTAAATGCCAACACAATAAAACAATACTTGTTGTTGAGGAAACCCTATTAAAGTTAAAACCCAGGTGGGAATTGGCACCCAAAAATAATGTACTGAGATTATAGTAACCCTATTAAAAGATTTATCCCTATGAGGAGCTTATTACAATATTATAGTACATAGTATTTGTTAGAAGATAGACCTGTAAGGAGTCAAGAAAAGTAGTAGGCTCACTACCCAGGAGCATTTCCCAAATAAGGTTAAATCCACCCTCAAGGATTCACAATCTAAACAAGTGTATATAGGAAATATACAATCCAATGAACTGTCTAATAGAAACTATCTTTGCTTGGTTAGTTCCAATGAAGTTTTCTTATCACAAACTCTACTCTACATCCAGAAGCAAAACAAGCCTCACAACTTACACTTATCTTGGTTTTCAATCTCTACCTCACCTTTCCAAAGGAAAAGATCACTCATATATACCCTATTATAGTACTTCATTAGGTTTTCTAATTAAGCTTTCCTAATACACAAATAATTAATTAGGTTAGCCAGTTAGGCTCTCCTAATATACAAATATATGTTTAACCCATTTTTAATATACACACAATATCTATAACAAGTAAACATCAATTACAATCCATTAGTTATACTCCAAGATCCGCAATCAATGCTCACAATTCATAATACACACTACATGTCTAAAGTTGGCCACCAAAATAAGTCTCCTCCACAATACACACCACAACTAATGTTACTAAAACTTTCAAAAAAATCATTTAGTAACAAATATTCTTGCATGGGCTAAAACATCTTCATCTATAAGACATACACAAAATACAGAGACCTTCTCTGTCAAGCATTACTGTCACAGTCTAGAAATTAGTCTTCACTAAGTTGTCTGTATCATCATCAATATGGAACCTCAAGTCAAGCGACCTTAGGATTAAGGTCATCACACATTTTTCTTCATATCCTTGTCTTCGATCATTATGAAACATCCGTATAGTGTTCGTACACTTTTGTGAATCAATTAATTAGTTTGTCCTCTTCACAGAAACATATGTTGACATTACTAACAAAACATGAATATCAACAACACAAATAGTAATACAATCTAATATCATCCAACAATATGATGTAAAATTATACAAAATAGATCTATATATCTAAATGTATAGGAATGGGAATCTAACACCAAAATTAGAATGGAAATGTTATGAATTGGGTTGACAAAAATCTACAATATAAAATGGTGAGAAATGCTAGGATGTAGATCACTCACCAAATTATATTTTATATTAGAATAAAAAGCCACCCTTAAATCAATCTAATTAGCACAACCCAAATAGGATGAAGAGGTGGTAATGGAAGATCTCGCTAAAAGGGGGATTTGGGTATTCCTTACGGAATAAACTATGATTATGATATGTAAAAGTATGAAGGGAACTTATGCTACGACAAAGGAAATGATTTCTAGAAAGATATGATATCAGATGTTATGCATAAAATTAAATGAAAGATTAAAACAATAATAATGAACTTACCTTGAAGAAAGGAGAGGAAGAAACAACTTCAAATTTAGAAATGAATGTCAAAGAATAGTCGGAATCAGAAATAATTTTTCATCTAGAACCATGACACCTATATCTTTCGACTATGAAATTTGAATATTTCCAACACTATGATTATCTATTAATCATTGTCCAATAAATTTGACCTTATCTTGGAGACTTAAAATCTGATAAATTTTGTAGAGAATTAGCCATTGGTTATGTATCTTTGAAATACTATATCTGAAATACCAAAATATTGATTTTGCAGACAAGAAAAAGGGGAAGAATATTGTGGAAAGGTGCTTACCTTGGCCAAGCCCCTATATAGAAATTAACCTTGAAATTAAATTCAATTTTCATTAGGAAATGTAATCTAGATCAGAAACAAAAATCACCTTATACCTCAATAATGGTATGCCTCTTTAGAGATTATCACAAGTGTTGATGTAATATCTTGGGATCAACAAAAACCCCCAATAGGAAATCATAAAACCAAATACTTGGATGATGACTGTTGTAGTTTCCCACAATGTTGGATTGAGGAAGAAAGAGAAGAAGAAGAATTGATGGATGAATTTAGATCTCCTCCCTTGATTGCAAACTCCTATGCTTGACCTCCAGTGGGGAAATAAGATAGATATTGTTAATATGAAGGAACACTGAGAGGGGGTTAAAATAGTGTTCCACAAATTCAAAATTTTAACAATAAGATTCTGAACCTTTCTAAAACATCTATTGATTTTATAATAACTTGGAACACATAATAGTATTTAACCTTGAAATGCAAGCACGAAAGAACATAAACTAATGATAAATAAAATCCATATAACACATCATAAAACAAGTATTTTTATCTTGGAAAACTCTATAAGGGAGAAAAAAATAGCGGGGATGACACCCAAAAATACTATACTCTAGAGAAATAAAGTCGAACAATTAGATATGGGGGTTGCAGATGCAATCAAGTTATCACTGCTATAAAAAAATACCTTGGGCTAAAACCCAAAGAAAGAGTCACTATCTTAGAAAATGATCACTATAATGGTCTCATAATTTTTGAACTCCCTTAATAACATGTGATAATATTTGATTATATTTCCATGTATCCTCAAATGTCGATTTCATGCACAACCTAGAACTGACTACCTTGGCATCTTTTTCTTCTCATTCATAATATAAGATCTTAGCAAAACTGATCAAAAAAACATATCTATCACATTACTCTATATTTATCAACCATAATAAAATCTCAAAATATCATATTGCAAGAAAGGATTCTCATGCACTAATAATGGAGGAAAACTAATATTTATCAAGATTTATTTAAGTTTCCTTATAGTCCTTTAGATGATTCATCTTTTAATGCTCGCGTTTAAATTTTATAATTATATTTCCTTTTGATTTGGATTTATTTACTTTTTGTGGGATGTGTGTTGGACTAATTTGTGTCAAGGGGATGCAAAGGAGTAGGATCGATAGCCATTGTAAATGAAAATTCAAAATAAAAAATATAAAAAATGTGCCTAGACTTTGCTAGTTCAAACAAGGTAACACTAATCCTTTCACATTTTTTTAAAATTATGGCTTATTAATTTTGCAATCCAGCCTAATTAGAATCAAATTGGAATCCTACGTAAGGGATTAGAGATATTATCTTCACCTTTTATCAATAAAACTCCTAGAATTGATAAAATTGAGATGAAGAAGAGATAAGGAATGAAAAAACACATAAAATAAGCCTCCTTGTTTTTTAAGGAAAGCATTTTGGATATGCCTTTCACCTTTTGGTGAATCAAACTCCTAGAATCTATTGACTTCCATTAGATTAAAATGAATGTGAAAGAAATTTGTTAATTGTATTTTGTGGTAAAAAGTAGTAGGGACATGCTCTTCACGTTTTGTTGAATCAAACTCCTATACCAACTTGTTCATTTCAATATATTTCTTTCAATGAACATGTTATCATTTTAGTGGGCCTCCCTCCCAAGAATTCACCTTAGCCACCTATATCCACCCACTATAAAAAAAAGTCCTTCTTTAAGTTGAAAGACTTAAAGGGAAAAATATCAAATGCCTAGAGTTGTAGGGATATATGTTGGAAAGTGATGTTTTTGGTATGGTATGAAACACTTATGGGTTTTCATTTATGGAAACACATATGATATATTGATCCCTTGGAATGAAGTTAAATTTTTGGACATGCAGTCTTAAAAATGACTTAGTACAGAAGCAGAAATACATGAGTATAATAGTAATGTTTTGGATAGTGAAGATCGAGAATGATTTTTTATGACTAGAGAGCTTAGAGGAAGATAATATTGAGTATGTATAACTTCCACCTAAGATTGATTTTGTTTTGGTCATGATTACAGAGTTAGAGAGATTTGAAGACATGCATGGACAACAGAACAAATTAACAAAGTAGTTGAAAAAGTAGCGATGATTTAAGGAGTATGTTGTGGACTCCTAGAAAGATAAGTTGGATTATTATTTTGGATAACCAATATTTTGGTTATGTAAGAGTGCCAACTTTATATTTTCTATTTAAATTATTAATTCTATTTTTTATTGATAGTCGACTATGTGATAACAATTAATAAAGCCGACTTGATGATATATATATATATATATATATATATATATATGGGTAAAAGTACAAAGTTGTGTCACGTTTCAGGACCACTTATCAGCATAGCTAAATTTGAGTATTTCTAAATAAAAATTATTTTTTGTCAAACATATGATCTAGCTAAGCTAGATAAGTGCTTAAACTTTTCCAATTGAAAATGTCTACTAAATGCATGTTTTATACTAATTACCAAAGAAATAAAATTATTTCAGAAAATTGACGTTTCAATAACCCCTACTATTTTTAATGATATTTTAAAAAATATATAAAAAATACCCTTTTGTAGAGCTCAGAGTCAAGATTATTGTCATATAAAGTTTATAGTATTTTGATTAGATCTAATATATTATAATTTAAAAATACAACAAGTAGGTATTTTAACATTCGAGCAGATATTGCTTCAAATAAGTGAAAAAATAGTAAATCATATCAAAAAAATTTAAAATTTATATTTAACACCAGAGGAGAGAGTCATCTTCAAGAATATGTAATTTTTTTTCTAAATGGTATAGATTTGATAGGGGAAATTTGGTGGGAGATGAAAATTGTCGATTTTAGAAAGTTCAGCTTTGAGCAATTATAACAGAGAAAATATATATATTGAAAACCAATCTTTCTTCTTTTTTGCACTAGCTACACATTTTATTTATAAAATATTTTGAAATCAGAGGAAAAATAGATTATTTTCATATACTTGTTTGGTGGGAACTAGACCCCAAATTTTCAGCAGTTTTTAGCAATTAAAAAATGGACCTCAAAAATTGAAAAACTATGTCAATTCTTGTTCAAAAAAATTTAAAAAATTATAGGCAAAAACTTCATGTATTTTTACACATTTCATCAGTTTACATCATCCTCAAATTCTAAATACAAATGCCACTTTTGATGTCGTTAAAGTTGAACAGTTTGCATGTTGTGGTCCTTTTCCTTTATAAAAGTGTGACACAGGTTTGCACTTTTACCCATATATATATATATATA
>MU225430.1:2469662-2479853 GCA_018584345.1 Thuja plicata
ACAAACCTCCTTTCATCTCAATGGTGTCAACTTCCTAAGGTTGGTCTTTTCTACTCCCCTTAGGTCAAATAACACTCCTATGGATCCTATTTTCTAGACCCTTCAACCATTTTCCAATCGAGACCCAAAAATCCAAATCTTTGGCCTTGTAGCCCATTTAGGCCTATTAGCCCTCCAAAACACTAAAAAATGTGTTCTTGCTTCCACAAACCCTTAGCTACCCCAAAAAAACATTGGATATTCATTGTGTTTTTTTCCTCCCCTTGAAGATTTACTAGGTCTCAATTCCTAATGGTGTTCGTACAATATATTTCTACCAATCCCCTAAAAATAAGGGTTTTGGAGACATGTAGATTGGTTTGGTAACTTGATATTCTTTCTTTGATCGGTTGGAATCCTCTAAATTTCTCCCTCCACTAGAAGTTCTGCACCACATTCCTCCTCACTTCCCCATTCTTGATTGGCTCATACCAATCAATCTGCAATCTTCATTGCCACTATCTTGTTCAGTTACCCTACCCAGAACGCTCACCACTCGCCTGGAGCCTGAATGATCTCGAGCCTTCCCTACACTCGCACACTCCAAAATCCATATCTACATAGTATATACAAGTTCCTGGTGGATTCCAAGTCCTTGTGGAGTTTGAGCAACAGGAACTCCAAAGAAACCCATTATTTTCATAACTAGACCAAAACTGGACAGTGAACTTGCAAAACACAAATAATTTGACAAAGCTTAACTAGAATGTAGAAAGTAACAAATTAAAACCACAAAAATATTGGAAACTACATTGAAAACACTATGAAATCATTCATTCAGTCCATTGAATCCAATAAAGTGATGGATGATGGCTTTGTCACACATGTACACTGTAAATTGGTTCTTCCTTGCAATCAGTCTGTACAATATGAGAACTAACTAAAAAATTAGGGTTGGATTCACCTTATATACTCCTATCCCATCTATCTAGACCACTTGGTTAGGATTTGGGCACTTTAATGGCTGATTCCTAAATTCTAGGAAATGTTGTCATGACAACTTTTAAAGTTGTCATGATAACTTTGACAACTTTTGTCAAAATTGTCATTTTCACATTTTGAGTGTCCTAATTGGTTTCAAACTTTCCCAATTGACCTCAAATGGTTAGAAAACAACAAAAAATTAAAAATCTTCCCATTTTGGGATTTTGGTCAACTCTTTGACTTTTGAGTTGACTTCTACGCCTTAGACTCCTAGAATCAACTAGACTCAAACAACACAACCCTAATCTTTCCGAACCTAAACCATACCTCAAACACACACTAGGGAATTTATACTTAGTCCCTATTTATGGATGGTTGGCCAAACTAACCTACAATCCAAAATAGTTCAGATTTTCTAGTAGACCTTAAGGGTGCTCCTGCACCATACTCCCCCCTACAAGAAAAACAAGTTAGGGTACAGTTGCTGTTAGGAAATCCTCACTAATTCCATGTTTCTTGAAGTCACTCTCAGCTATCCAAGTGGCTTCTGACTCTATTTTTTTCTTTCACTTCACTAGATGTTCCATGTAGATCTTATGTCTTGTTTTCTTTTTCACCCTTGAATCTAATATCTTCTCAACTTACAGTTTTTTCTACTCCAGAGTCTTGAACTCTCCCATGTCCTTAATAACCTCTGTTCTGTACTACATATCATCCATATTTGGCCCCTTATACTTGATCAAATATTTCACATTGAAGATTGGAGAAATTGATATCTTCTTGGGAAACTCTACCTTGTATGCATTAGGTCCATACTTTGCCAATATCTTACAAGGTCCAATTTGTTTCATTTGTAGCTTGCTAGGTATCCCTTTTTGAATTCTTTCCTTATTCAGGAAAACCATGACAAATTCTCCCACTTCAAACTACAATTCTCTTCTCCCCTCATCTTTCTTTGCCTTCAACTTTTGATTTGCCTCCATCAAGGTCTTTTGCACTTGCTCATGAACCTCCTTCATTGATTGTGAAAAATCATCTACATGCCCACTGATTCCTTCATATCCTTTAGGGTCTCTAAGTTCCATCACACCCCTTGGATGTGCCCCATACACTATCTCAAATGGGCTCTTCCCTGTAACTCTATTGGTACTATCATTGTAGGAAAATTCCTCCTATGGAATAGCTTGCTCCCAACCTTGTCCATACTCCTTGGTTAAACACCTAAGAAAGTTCCCAAGTACCCTATTGATTACTTTAGTCTACCCATCCATTTGAGGATGATAGGAAGATCCATAAGACAAATTTGTACCTAACCTCTTCCATAGGGTCTTCCAAAAGTGACCCATGAACTTTACATCCCTATCTGCAATAATGCTCAATGGTAGGCCATGAATCCTTGCCACTTCTTTGAAGAACAAGTAGGCAACATGGATGGCATCATGTGTTTTTTTACATGGTATGAAGTGTCTCATTTTCTAAATCTATCTACCACTACAAATATACTGTCTAAACTAGTTGGAGTTCTAGGTAACCTCACTATGAAGTCCATAATTATGCACTCCCAAGGTCTACTTGGGATGGGTAATGGATGGTAAATTCCTACATTAGATGAAGTGTCTTTAGCCTTCTAACATATGCCACAGTGCTCCACATACCTTCTTACTTCCTTTTGCATCTTTGGCCACCAATAGAACCTCTCTACTAAGTCCAATGTCTTATTCAATCCAAAGTGTCCACTTAGGCTTCCATTATGCTTCTCCTATATAATTTTCTCCCTCATTGAACCTCTTGGAACACATAGTTGCTTTCCTTTGAATATCAACCCATTCTACAATATATACTCTACAAACTCACTATGAAAGTGATTCTCAATATTTTGACACACCTTATATATCTCTTAGAAATCTGAATCTCCCTCATATAGGTCCTTAAAACCTTCAACCCCTATACTTTTTAACTAAATCTCTTCGATGGTAAGTAGCCTTCTACTAAGGGCATCTGCAACCTTTTTTTGCACTCCCTTCTTATGTTTGATAGTAAAGGTGTAAGACTATAGGAATTCCATCCACTTGATGTGTCTCAAACTGAGCTTGTCTTGAGTGTTTATGTAACTCACTACTTGATTGTCTGTGAAGACAACAAACTCTTTGTGAAAAATAAAATGCATCCACTTCTTTAAGGCTTGAACAAGAGAATCTATCTCCAAGTCATAGGAAGAATACCTAGACTTAGCCTCATTGAGTCTTTCACTAAAAAAGGCCACAGGCCTGCCTTCCTGACTTAAGATAGCTCCCACTGCAATGATACTTGCATCACACTCCACAATAAATGGTTTATCAAAGCATGAAAATAGAAATATATGCTGAGTAGGAACTTCTTTCTTTAATCTCTCAAATCCATCATTAGCTGCCTTTGTCCACACAATTTTTTTTTTCAACCCTCCTTTTATAGTCTCTACGACTAGAGCACAAATCTCACTGAATCTCCTAATGAACTTCCTATATAATTAGACTAACCCATGGAAGCTTCTAACTTTTTTCCATGTCTTAGGAGTATTCCAATTCAATATGGCCTCTACTTTCTCCTTGTCCATGTTTAAGTCACCCTTGGAAACCACAAAGCCAAGGTAGACTAGCTCTTCCTTCATGAACTCACTCTTCTCAAGGTTTATGGTGAGTTTCTCTTCCTGCAACTTCTTCAACACTAACTCCAAGTGCCTCATATGGTCCTCCTTTGTTTTACTAAATATGAGGATGTCATCTAAATAGACAACTACAAAGACTCCTATATAGTCCTTCAAGACATCATTCATCACCCTCATAAAGGTGCTTGGTGCATTGGTAAGCCCAAAGGGCATCACTAACCATTCATACAACCCCTCTATAGTCTTAAATGTAGAATTCCACTCATCACCCTCTTTCATCCTAATTTGATAGTACCCACTCTTCAAATCAATTTTAGAGAAGTATTTAGCACCCCCCAAACAATCCATCAAGTCTTCAATTCTAGGAATTGGAAATCTATACCTGATAGTTATCCTATTTATTTCCCTAGAGTCAATACACATCTGCACTTACCTCCTTTCTTAGGAGCCAAAAAAAGTGGGAAAAAACATGGGGTAATGCTCTTCCTTATCAACCCTTGGTCCAAAAGCTCTTGGACTTGTCTAGCTATCTCCTTGTTTTTCTCTAGTGTAATCTTGTATTCAGCCTTGTTTGGCAAAGATGCTCCTGGTATGAAGTCAATTTGATGACTTATCTCCCTTTTTGGTGGAAGGGTGGCTTGTGTACCCTCACAAATTATGTCCTTGAACTGGTCTAGCAGTTCTCTTACCTCCTGTGGTATAGGTTCCTTCTCATGAGACTCCTCCTCCTTTGGCTTTAGCAAGATTGCATAGCCAACTTCTTCTTCCTTCAGATCCTTTAGAAATTATTTCCCACTCAATAACATGGCATTGGATTTTTCCTTCTCCATTGTCTCCTCCTCTAAGATGGACTGTATCTTGTAGGTGACCCCATCTTTCTTTAAAGTATACTTGTTATCCTTCACATTATGGACTGCATCTTTGTCATACTGCCATGGTCTGCCAAGCAACAGATGGAAAGCATCCATTAGAAAAACATCACATAGTATCTTATCATGATACTTCCCAATAGAAAATTCCACCCACACTTGTTCATTTACTAAGATGTTCTAACCCTTATTCAACCATGTGACTTTGTAAGGGCATTCATGTGGAATTTTAGTGAGCTTTAGTTTCTCTATCGCCCCTTCTGATATTACATTGTATGTAGTTCCTGAATCTATGATCACCTTACATAATTTCCCCATTATCTTACACTTGACCCTAAAAAGAGAACTTCTTTTCTTGTGTCCATCCTTGGTGGGTTCTTTAATTAGTATTCTCCTAAGCATCAAGCTTTCACCTTTCTCTGAATCCATACTGACCTCTGAATGCTTGGTGTTGTCCTCCTCTTGGACATAGTTGAGCCTCTTTTCTCCTTGTGAGGATGTTGGCTTATCGAGACACCTATATGTAGGGTGCCCCAACTATGCACAGTTGTAACATTTCATGGAAGAGAAATGAGATCCCCTTCCAAAACCTCTTGTCCTTCCTCTACCACTATTATAAGAACCCCTTCCTCTACTGCTGAATTCACCTCTATTTTTTGACTCCTATCCTTGATCTTCATATCTAGTGTCCTAATATCATTGCCTCTACCACTTGAGCCTCCTCTATGGCCACCTTTGTTATCTCTACCCCTTCCCCTACTTTTGGAGCTAGAATCTTGTCTTTTCTTGAGTTTTTCTTCCACCTTCAAAGCCATTTGAAAACAACTCTGAATGGAAGTCAGGGTGAAGAGAGTAATCTCTTCTTAGATGTTCCATCTTATTCCATTAAGGTATCTTGCCACTTTAATGATCTCTATCTCTTGGATTCTTGATCTAAGACAAAGTTTTTAAAATTCTTTGGTATAGGCTGCCACATCTAGGTCTTTTTACCTAATATTTTTCCACTTCTTGTGCAGTTGGATGTCGTAATCCTCTGGAAGATAATACTTCTTCACTTTTTCCATCATTGTCTTCCAATTTTTTATGGGCTTCTTTCCCTCTTACTCCCTTTCTTCCTGCAAGAACTTCCACCATGTAAGTGCTTTCCCTCTTAGCCTTGACTTGGCTATCTTCAGCTTTTGGGCTTCTATGATCCCATCATACTCAAAGTGATTCTCCATCTCTTCAAGCCATTCCATAACCAACTCTATATCCACCTTACCAGAGAACACTAGTATTCCTTATATATCCTTCCCACTGAGTTCTTTGAGTGATTTGAGGAATGGTTCCTCAGGTAGAAGAGGATCAGGCTTTGGTTCTACTTCCTCTTCTAATGGAGATTTACCTTTATCTAACCCTCCATGCACTTCTTCTCTGCAACCTCTATCATTTCAATCTTCATTTCCTCCATTTCCTCTTCAAGAAGCCTATTCTTGATTTGTTTCCCTGACAAATCTTTGGCCAACTATGCATTGGTCACCATCCTGAACTCACCTACGGACTCACTCCAATCTGACATACACCAATTAAATCACCCAAGCCTTTAAATGGCTCTGATACCAATTTTATTTAGAGTTCCTTCTCTTAGAGCCTCTATCTCTCTCCAAGACCTTAATTGGGTCTTCCTTAGGGTCTCACTCTCTCTACCCTAACTTAGAGGATTCTTTCCTAATCCTCTAACTCACTAGGAACTTCCCATCAACTTCAAACTCAACTCCTTACTCCCTTCTTACCTCTCTTGCAAGCATGGCTTCACAAGCCTCCTTTCATCCCAATGGTGTCACCTTCCTAAGGTTCAGATTTTATACTCCCCTTAGGTCAAATTAGACTCCCATGGATCCAATTTTCTAGACCCTTCAACCATTTTCCAATCGAGACCCAAAAATCCAACCCTTTGGCCTTGTAGCCTTTTTAGGCCTATTAGCCCTCCAAAACACTGAAAATGTGTTCTTTCTTCAAAAAATCCTTAACTACCCCCAAAAATAATTGGATATTCTTTGTGATTTTTTCTTTCCCTTGAAGATATACTAGGTGTCAATTCCTAATGGTGTCCGTACAATAGATTTCCACAAAACCACAAAAAATAAGGGTTTTAGAGACATGTAGACTGGTTTAGTAACTTGATATTCTTTCTTTGATCAGTTGGACTCCCTTGAATTTTTCCCTCCACTAGAAGGTCTGCACCACATGCCTCCTCACCTCTCCATTCTTTATTGGCTCATCCCAATCAATCTACAATCTTCATTGCCATTGTCTTGTTCAGTTACCCTAGCCAGAATGCTCACCACTCGCCTAGGGCCTGAATGTTCTCGATGCTTCCTTGCACTCACACACTCCAAAGGCCATATCTACATATTATATACAAGTTCCTAGTGGATTCCAAGTGCTCATGGAGTTTGAGCCATGGGAACTCCAAAGAAACCCATTATTTACATAACTGGACCAAAACTTGCCAGTGAATTTGCAAAACACAAATAATTTGACAAAGCTTAACTAAAATGTACAAATTAACAAAATAACACCACAAAAATCTTGAAAAATACATTTTAAACACTATCCAATCATTCATTAAATCCATTCTATCCAATAAAGTGATGGATGATGGCTCTATCACAAATTTACACTATAAATTGGTTCTTCCTTGCAATCAGTCCGTACAATATGAGAACTAACTAAAAAATTAGGGTTGGATTCACCTTATATATTCCTATCCTATCTATCTGGACCACTTGGTTAGGATTTGGGCACTTTAATGGCCGATTCCTAAATTCTAGGAAATGTTGTCATGACAACTTTGACAACTTTTGTCAAAATTATCATTTTCACATTTTGAGTGTCGTAATTGGTTTCAAACTTTCCCAATTGACCTCAAATGGTTAGAAAACAACAAAACATTAAAAATTTCCCAATTTGGGAGTTTGGTCAACTCTTTGACTTTTGAGTTGACTTCTATGCCTTAGACTCCTAGAATCAACTAGACTCAAACAACACAATCCTAATCTTTCCAAACCTAAACCATACCTCAAACACACACTAGGGACTTTATACTTAGTCCTTATTTATGGATGGTTGGCCAAACCAACCTAAAAGCCAAAATAGTTCATATTTTCTAGTAGACCTTAAGGATGCTCCTACACCAGAAGGTCTAGCACAACAATTCTTGGATAATGTAAAGCTAATTAAGAAGGATAAATCTAAGACTTTTAAATTTGGCTCACTCCTAGTTCATATGTATATCCACATGTAGCATAAGTTTCTGGGCATGAACTCCAGAGCATGGAGAGAAGGGATGTCCACTGGTATTCAGAAATCATAGAGCTACCGAAGGAAAAACAACACATGGGTTGTTGGTGAACTATTTGGCATGATCATGATTCTTTAGAGGAAAATGAAAGAAAGATTAAGAATTCCTGAAGAGTTAGTTGAGAAGTACAAGGATACAATTTTTTTCATTGTTTAAATTGAGTGTGTATGTTTTGAGGAAGTTGTACCTAGAAAGAAACGGTGTTACCCTATAGGTTATGAAGTCAGTTTAGAGGTTCTAAATATGCAGATTGAACATGGTTTGGCATCTAAAATTGATACATATGAGGAGAGATGGGGCACATATGAAGAGAAATCAACTAAAGTCAGAGAAGATCAGACTAGAGGTATGAGGAAAAGAAAAGTAGAAAACATTATTGATGAATTTGGAGCTAAGGTACGTTTAATCAAAGAAGAGATGCAAGAAATAAGGAAGAAGATAGTAGAGATATCTTCTAGGTTGGAAAGTACTGCTACTTCAGCCCTTCCACATCCAAATATTGAGCAGGTAGTTAGTCCACCTTCTACAATAATTTATGTAACCACCCCCTCACCACCAAAGAAGAAATTATGGGAAGAGACAGTAAAGCTTGTACCTTGAAGAGTCAGAAGATCCACTAAACTAGATTCACCTCCTAAGGAATAGAGGACTCAAGGAGAGGGGAAGAAAGCTGAGAAAGAGACCACAAGTGTAAGACATGTATGGAAGCCTAATTTGAAGATGTTGGAGAAGAGATCTATTAAGAAAGGAAATATTGTTTCAGTAAAAAAACACTATGATAGGTATGAGGAATCTGATAAAATAAAGATTGAATACATAGTGGTAAATCACTTACTTATTTTCTAGAAGAATATACTAGAGATAGAGGGAAGTATACCTGAGGAACTATATGGAAAACTGGAGATAAGAAAACATATAGCACTTATTGAAGATGAGGCTATAAGGAATCAAGCTATGGTTGACATGTTGCCAGTAGTTTCAGTACAGGAGAGAGAAAAATTATTGGGAGCACTCAAAACCTTGTTGGGAACCAAAGCAAGATTAGTAAAAATTATGGGCAGGAAATATGAGGAAGTCTTAAAGGAGACTCAGAAGGCATTATATGAGATTTTTATGAGTGATATTCTTGAGAATAATCCACCTCCTAAACATACTATGCCTACACCTATATGAATTGGTGAATGTTATAAGGTAGATGATGTAAGTGTTGAGAAGAGAAAATATGTGAGGAAACCAAATTTCTATGTTTTTGGTGTGTCTGTGACCCTTGACACTTCACTTGAAGAGAAGGATCCATTTGTAGGAAATATTGACAACTCATTGGAAAATGAAGAGGAATAACAAAAACAGGAAGAGAGGATAGTTTAATCTAAATAGATAAATGAGAAGAGGCAAGAGTTGAGTTTAAAAATGAGTCTGACACATCTACTACTCTATTGTTGACAAATAAGGATAAAACCCTAAGTATTGATTTTGACAGTATGTATGAGGATGAATTGATGAAACTATCTTTCATCACATTCATCAAAGAAATGGAAAGATCTGAGTAGAAAGGAGATAAGGAGACTAAGGTAATCACTAGAGTAATTAATACTATGAACAAGATGCTCCTAGTACCTATTGTATTCAAGGAAAGGATGAAGCAGAGAATCTGAATTTAGCACTAGATGATTTTGATAGTCACTATGAGTCTTTAGTGAAGGTTGTTGGAGAGAAGGAAGAGAATATTTATCAAGAGAAGAAGTTAAATGAAGTTTTCTATTCTATTTCATGGGACTTGCACATTCTAAGAGAAACTACATCCAAGGCTAGAAGCTGTGTTACACATGGAAGGATACTATTCAGCTACTGCATAAACCCTATCAGACACATTTAGAATATTGAATATATTATTGCAAAGGATGAGGAAAATATAAAAAAAATGATGGATGGTTGTGAGACCTCATCACAATCTTTAATAGAGATGGAAAGAGAGGTTACAAGGATTCTTGACAAGTTTAATGTCTTGGATATTGAGAAAGGCAGAGTGATGACAAGATTTGGTTTCCTGAAGAGCCTAATCAATCCTAAGCTATCAATTCTTGAAGCTCATCTATATGACATGGAGAGGACTGTAGAATCATTGACTAACTCTATGCCCACGGAGTTACAGGAGGAAAAAATATCATATTATGCACTAAAAGGACTAATTCATGTTAGTCATTTATTGGTAGAGTCATGGAGTGCAGAAGTGAAGATCTTGCAAGATTTCTTTAAAGATATTCTAAAATAGGTGAGCAAGCACTAAAATTATATTTTTTTGTAAATTTTTAATGCACCTTTGTTTTTTTGTAAAAGGGGGAGAAGAGAATAAAAATTAATTAAGGATATAT
>MU225430.1:2480654-2544930 GCA_018584345.1 Thuja plicata
TATGTTTACAAATGATCGTAGATGTGAGAGAAGAGGTTGATAGAGATCATTAAAGAGCTATGAATGGAACTATCTAAGCATTGAAGATGCTAGTTTTGTTCATTACTAAGAACACTTTGTAATAGAAGTTTTTTTTGTAAGAGATGTAAGCTCAGTTGGCCCCTAACATGATGTTGTTTACCTTTAACAGGGTTTTTATTCCTTTAACAAGGAAATGTACTATGTAATACTAAGCTCCTAACATGGCTAGGTCTCCTCACAGGGACATTATACTTTAGCACATACTTGAGGGTACCATCCCCACTGGGGTTTTTCTTTTCCCAGGGTTTCCTCGAAAACAAATAATGGTGCTAAGAGTTTTGTGTTATTTGTTTATATTCTTTCCATTTCAGTAAGCTTATGGTTTATTTTGAATTGGTTTAAGTTTAGTTAAAGTGATGTAATACTAACTCACCCCCTTCTCAATATTACTCTATCCTAACAGTATATGCCTCTATCGTGAATGTGTGACTACGTGTTCCATGAAAGATTCATTTAATATTTTTTATTTGAACCAAAGATAAATCTTTTTTACATTATAAAGCTGACCTTTATGAGCCTCATTGAATCAAATTAACCTTAGGTAGTTTTTTTGGACCTGTTTTCTTATGAAAAGACCCATAAAAATGATTGAGAACATACACTTTACATTAGCTTAAGGGTAGAGAAAACAAGTTTCATTATTCTTGATGTGGTTGAGGACCAAGTATATTAGAAGAGAACATCCTTTGAAGATCTTAATTCAACTTCAAATCCTAAAACAAAAAATTGCCAAACTTTTCACCAGTTTTACATTTATACCCAATAGATCAGCTTTTGTACCACCTTCTGTTGCACCTATATAGAGTCTTTTAGCTCATATAAATTGTAAAAGAGCACATATCTATCATTCTACAGTGAATATACATAAAAAACCTATAAAAGAGGGTATTTCTAGTTACTTCTAGACAAAAAAAGTTACATTTGTGAATACCCATTTGAGAGCTTGTCCTGAATCAGTAAAATTAGATTTGAATTTCACCATTTCCAGAATTGTTGAATAAATTGAGATATCTTTCAAAACATTACAATCTCATCAAAATATTAGGAAAATTCTTTGAACATATTTTATTCTTGCATTTTTTAAAGTTCATTTGTAATGGTTAAACTTCACTAGTCTAGATATCATAATTGTGAAAATAATGAAGAAGAGATTGTTCAAAATGGGTTGAGTACCTGAGAGGGGAGGGGTGAATTTGTTACCACTAAAAAATTCCAATTCCCTTAGATGTATTATTCAAACTTATCATTGTTACTTGGTTAACAAAGATATTTTGTTATTACTCGGTTAACAAAACAATCTTAAGATATTAACTCTGATTATCATTTAGTGATTTAAGTGAAGAAATATAAATCGTAAAGAAAATAACATGTACACAGATGACACCAAGATTTAACATGAAAACCCAATTTGGGAAAACCACCAATTGAAACTAGTTACTATTTTTCACTCTTCTAAAGTGAGCCATGTTAGGAGCCAACCATGTTAAAGGTTACAAAACACACTGTTAGGTGTGAACCTGTTAGAGGATTTAATCACTCTATTAGGAGTGGCCTTGTTAGAGTTCCTCAAATGCTTCAATCATGTAGAAATGACACCTTGTGAGAGGATTTATGAAAGACAATAAAGTATACTCTGTAAAGAGATTTGGATCGCTGCTACAATTGTTAGAGAGTAACAATGGATTGACATGTTTGAAGAAGCAACTCTCTTCACTGATTCAGATCTCTTCTTTGGCTTTAAACTGGATACTCACTAATCAAATATTATATTTTAGCTTAGTCTGTATGTTCTATCCTTAATCAGAATTCCATCTTATTTTGCCTTCACTCTTCATATAAAACAACTCATTCATTTACTTCTTCTTGTTCCTTCTCTGTATTCAAACAAAAATTGACCATATCAAGTCATCCTATATGATAACCCTTGTCAAGTCGGCCTAAAAAACCCTCCAAAAAAATAATAAAACTTAAGTCTGTCGGCTGCATATAACTAGTTAAACATAAGGTGTAAACTTCTGTTTGTCGGCTGACACTAAATATATAACTCGGTTACCGCTATAATCCTTCAATGCCCAACCGTTACTAAAATTCCTGAGTGAAAATCACTTTGGTAGATATTGGAGTCTCCTTCAATGCTTGAGAGAGCTTGGCATACACTGACTATGCTCGACTAGGTATAGACATTTGTGTAACATCATTATATTTGTGTATACATCAATGACAGTACACAATTGAATAATTGTGTTCAACAATCTCCCTCTTTGGCATTTAGGGGAACACAACATGTCATAATAAAAATAATTTTAGAGAAACAAAAACAAGGATAAAACTTTTTTAATGTCCTTATCTTCATTCTGATTCTCATCCTAAAAACTCCCCCTGTCTTCACAATTACTGAAATACATATTTTCCCCTCTTACATCAATCTTTGTTTCTGATAAAATTTCTGCCTCTGTCATCAATAATCTTTCCTTTAATAATTATTTGGCATGACATCAATAATCTCTCCCTCTTTGACATCCAAATGCCAAAGACTCTATCCAATGAAATTGTAATGTACCTGATGTACTAATTCATATGCAATAAGCTCTGACAATCTGCATCAACTTGTTAGATCTTTACTATAGCTCAGTTGACACAACACTAATCTATTCATTAGTGAGCCTCAGTTAGGGTAATCACCCCTACCTTTCCTCTAAGATACAAGAATGCATCCTTAGGTAAAGGTTTTATGAATATGTCTACAGTTCATTCTTTAGTATTCACATATTCCAACCTTACTTCCCTATCCTGAACCAATTCTCTCAAGAAATGATACTTTGTTGAAATATTCTTAGTCCTAGTATGCATCACGAGGTTATTTTAAATATTAATAGAAATAGTGTTGTCACATTAGATAATAACTGGTTCTTTGATTTCCTCCTTCATACCTGAAAAAAGTATTTTGAACCATATGATATTTGAACAATTGAGTGCTACAACAACATACTTTGCCTCTGCTATAGACTGAGAAATGCAATTCTATTTATTGCTAGTCCAAGATACTAACATTTTTCCAATAAATAACACTCCACCACTGGTTCTCTTTCTGTCATCTACTCTTCCTACCCAATCAACATGAGTAACAGTCTTCAGATCAAAGTTTCCTCCTTTCTTATACCATAATCCATGATCTTCAGTGTCATTAAGATATCTCAGAATCCTTTTGATAGCCACAAAATGATTCTCTCTAGGAATAGCTAAAAACCTTGTAACAATACCAAATGCTAATGCAATATCAGGCCTAGTGTGAAAAACATATTGAATTTTACCAATCATGGATCTGTAGGCAGTCTGATTTACCTCCTTTGATTCATCATCCTTAGACAACTTATGTCCAGTAGACATAGGTTTCCCAACTGGTCTGGAATCTTCCTTTCCAAATTTATTTAGTATCTCTTTGATGTATTTAGAGTGAGTAATGCAGATACCATCCTTCATCTGATGAACTTTTAAACCAACAAAGAATTTGATTTCTCCAAACATAGACATCTCAAATTCCTTACTCATAGCATCAAAAAATTCTTTACATAAATAGTCATGTCTAGTGAATAGTATATCATCAACAAATATCTATGCTAATAGTATCTTGTTTTGAGGTGTAACCACCCTAATTTGGTATGCTCTAACTATAGACCCTATTTTTGCTAAGTGTGATCATACCCCCAATTATGTCCAGACAACTCTTTAATTGGCTGGTATAATTCATTCAAATCAAATTTAATCTCCTAAGTGATTTAATCACTCAATTTTATTAATCACCTAAGCTAATCAAATCAAATCAATTCAATTCAAATAAATGCATGGCTAAGGTAATTAATTCAAAATGAATTAAATAAATCCCTATTATATCTAATCACTTGCAAAAGCCTATCTTCTAGCCTAAATTAATCTAATTAATTGGCTATAGTCCTAATTAATTATCTAAAGCAATAAAAAGATTAAATAATTAATTTCCCTATTTTTGAATGAATATATTAATTATAATTCATTTCATTAATATTCCCTTTAACTCCTAACCTAACCTACCTCAACCACCTTAACCCTAGGTTCAAACCCATCCCAACCTATTCCCCCCATGCTAAGTCTAAACCTAATCTTAATCCTATCCTAACCCACTCCCTAATGATGTCACATTCCTAATTTTATGATTAGGAACTCTGCCCACTTGAGAAAGTCAACTTTCTCAAGATTGACTCCCTCGAAGTCCTCCTTCTCAAGCTTGGACTTACACCCTCACCATGCCTCTTAATTTATCTCTTAAATGCTTACATTTAATGCATTTTCACTCCACCATGCCTCATTAATGCATTTGGCATTAATGCCTCTTACACCTCATGAATGGTTTTTACACCTCTATTAATGAACCATGCTCTCTCTCTCTCTCTCTCTCTCTCTCTCTCTCTCTCTCTCTCTCTCTCTCTTTTTTTNCCTCTATTAATGAACCATGCTCTCTCTCTCTCTCTCTCTCTCTCTCTCTCTCTCTCTCTCTCTCTCTCTCATTTATTCTATAAATAGAATGAGTTTTTGAGCTCAAATGACCCTAAATTTTAGAATTGAAAGCATTGTTATGTTGTTAGGATTAACATAGATTCATATTGCATTTTATCTTCGATGTTTATGCATTGTTATAATATTGATTTTTAGAGCTAGAATCCATGTTTATTGGATATCTTTCTTAGTTTTAATTGAATATTTCATGCTAGGTTGTATATGTCACTAAAAAAGGCATAATATGAGGGCTATTATGTTATTTTTCACACTCCTAGTTAGAAAGAAATAGATAAATTTTAGTGGATTTACATGCTTTACTAATCCTATTTTCACTAACGCAATGATCTATTGAAGTGTTGTGTCACAGATAATAGGTGTACTATTTAACACACATATTTCTGGCACCCACTGTGGGGCTTCATTCTGGCTTTTTCCTCATTTTAAGTTTATTTTCACTAATTGGTCTTCCCATATTTCATGTACAGGTTCATTTCTGGTCTTAAAAGCTCGCATTAGGGATATGCCCTCGTACCACAGAAATCGAGGCTTGCATCCATGATATCCTGGGTCATTTCCAGTATAGGCTCACATATGGTTAGCACTCTGTCATATCTGGTAGCAGAGGCTTGTATCTGGTAAAGTGCATTGTATCCTATATTTCTAGGATCACATCTGGTTAAAAGTTTTGCGTACTCTATTTCCTAACCTCTAACATTTTGACTAGTTTGGTTTTTGAACTTTTAAAAATAGCCTAACAAGTGTTTTCAGATTCCTGTCAGGGCTAGAAGAGCGGGAAAAAGAATACTAACTTGTGGTTTTTTAGGTTTCCATCCCCTTATCTTGACCTCCATTTAATTCTTACCTTCCAAAATAAAAACACATTTTTTCTCATTTGTTAAATTGATTACATAAGTATGCTCTTTTCCTTTAGAGGAAAATCAAAAAATCAAACATTGATTTAAAACTTGAAAGGAATTTGGGGTAAATGAACAAATAAAAATCATCATTTAATTTATTTTGGCAAAGTAATTGATCAAATAAAATCACTAAACTTTGTGGGATTAATTGAACAAGCTTCACCATATAATTTTCTTTGGTAAAGAAATTGAACAACACAAGTCACCTGACTTTTGTGGGATAAATGAACTTCATCATCTGATTTAGGATTTGTAATTGAACAAGAAAAGCACTAAGAACTTTGGTCAATTGAACAATCAAACTTTTCTTTCAAGTACTTATGTTCTCATTAAACTAGGAATATCTAAATCAGGCTCAACATAGCTTCAGGGAATTAACTTCTAATTGAAGTGTTTTTGGAGAAAATGACATGGACTAGGAGAGTATGCTCTTCTTCTTTTGAAGAATAAGAAATCTAGAAATCCTATGCTCACCAATCCTTTGTATACTTATTAAACAATAGAGGGCCTACCGGTTGAGGAAAAAATATCTCGAGAATGACTCATGTGAGGACAGGTTTTATGCCAATCCTTCCAACTCACTATAAATAATTGCTTCCTCGTAGGAAAAAACCTCAAAAGATTGAATTGGTTTTGTTCTTAGAATTTTGACATCATTCCTTGAACATGCTTGGGTATGTATAGAGCGTAGCCGCTTGAATCTTGCTTGTGAGACTACACCTATTTGAGTACTTATAGGGCTATACACCTCAATTTTTCCTTGTGCAATTCTAGGGGAGACGGTTTCAAATAGATGGCCCCATCATAAACAATGCATTTCAAAGACAAAACTAGCTTATTCATTTCCAAAAGGGTAATAATCCTTGTGCGAGGAAAAAATTAATTGCCCCAAGACACTCGTCATATCGTGCCCTCACTTGTGTTTGGAGTTGGATAATACAACATCATGACTGGAGCCATTGTGTGCTTGGTGATGGCTGTATTTTTATTAGCATTTGAGTGTGTACCTAAGTCAACGAGCAAGGATTTTAATCCTCTACCTAGAAAATAGGGCATAAGGATGTATTTGTTCCCCTAACAATACAAATCTGCTTGATGTATCTGAAAGATCACTAACAAGATAAACTCCTTCAAAACAAGATACAAACTTTAATCCTTGATCTACACATGTGTTTTTCACTCACTGGGAGATGTCAGAACGTAATTTGTAATCAAACAAACTTCACGAACATCTAAAACACATTCTAAAAAATTGACAAAATCTGACAGAAACATCAAAAAATCATATATTGCATTTCCTAGCTTGTATATGGTACCTTGGATCATATCTAGTATCTTGCATCACATCTGGTAGGTACTTCATCTCATCTAGGGTAAAAGGTTGCATTTAGTCCATCAGAAGCTCACATCATGTATTTCCTAGCTTGAAGCTAGGACAGTGGGCACTTGTAGATTAGTTTCTTAGAAAATGTCAATATATTTGGATACCCTTTTGTCTCTTTATTTTGTCCCTATTGTCTTTTCTAGTTTCCCTATTTTTGTGTCAAAACACTTTCTCAAATGTTTACCTTGTATGTCCTGTTAGTTTTTCACAATCAGTCTCAGTATGTGTGGTATATCTTCTCTTTACAAAAACTTGATTCCCACCTCACTATCAAGGAATTCTAACCCTTTGACTCTAGAATCATTTAGTTCCACCAAAGCCCATACGACACTTCCACCTAGACATAGTCACTTGAACGATTAGACACACTAACTGACACTATCGGGAAACTTTGATAAAGTTGAGATAAAACCTCATGGTTAGCACAAGATGCAACAAGTACACTTCTAAATAATCAAAAGTACTTCCTAGATAACTTCACTTTCAACAAGGAGAAACATCTCGCATTTCTCTACTCGATTTTGACTATCCATAAATGGACAGAGCCACTTATAAATGGAGTAAGGCTTTTGAAGAATACGACAAAGATAAAAACCAAAGGCATGAAGATAGTGACAAGGAAGAAGAACCACACTTTAACCATCCTTTGTTTGATTCAGGCAGTGATCAAGACATCATTGAAGAAGAATACAATAAACTCAAACAGAGTAAGAAATTACAAAAGACAATGGAAAGGATGACTGGCAAAGATAAAGAGAAATACTTTCTCCACCTAGCATCCACTGGCGTAAAGTTACCTAAGGATTTTGATGTGTAACAACTAAGAGAAAATGAGGTGTCAACTCCTATATCTATTGTTGTTAAATAGCTAACCTTGATGCAAATAGAGCTTGTGACTCTCAAACAAGAGAAGGATAAACCCAAGACAAAATACTCTTTGGACTCCATTTGTCCATTTCTTTTTGACAAGAGTATTACTATGGTTATATTTCGTCCCAACATGGCAAGAGAAAAATACAACAAGTGTATGGGAGAGACTAACCCACATGACCATGTGAGAGCTCTGAGCATTGAATACATGCATGAACCTACATACCTCATGTGACTCTTTCTAGGAAGCCTAGGGGGAAATGCCATGGAGTGGTTCTCAAATCTTACACCTAAGGTAAAAAAATTTGAGGAGTTAATTCAATTATTTATGCAACATTACTCCTATAATATATGACATTATGTGACTATGATGGATCTGTGTAACACTAAACAAAAGACTAGTCAATCCTTTATACACTTTCTACATAGGTGGAGGAAAATATTTGCATGGTATTCAAGAGCTATTCCCAAATCGGAGAAAATAGAAATATTTATTAATAACTTTCCACCTGAGTTGAACTACACATTACAAATGCAAGACTCCCCTAGCTTCGACGGGATGATAAAAAATGATATCTGTATTGAAGAAGTAATGGTCAAAAAAGGGAAAAATCACTCTTCAAAGCAAAAAAATGTAACAACTCCAACTCCAAACCTAAGTGGTGGAAGAAAAATAAAAATGTTGTCAACGATAGAGTAGTAGATGCCTCTAATGTTAATTCTAAACTTGAGGTGTTCAATCTATCAAATAGCATGCAAGCAAGCAAAGATGCCAAGTTAACAACTTCATTACCTAAAGAAAACAATGATAATGGAAAAGGTCGGCCATGGATTTCCAAACCTCAAAGAACATTCACTCCTTTGCGAGACCCTCTTGAAACTATTTTAAAGACACTATTAGAGAACAGAGTTCTCACAATCCCATATTCCAAACCATGGGAACGAGAGGTCAAACCCAAATGGTGGGATGACAATTCTTACTGGGTCTTTCACAAAAACAAAGGACACAAGACTAATAATTGTCTTAAAATCAAACATGTTATCCAAGACTTTATTTAAGGATTTAAGATCAAAGTGAAAGGACACACCACTAATGAAGATCATATAGAATTTAACAAGCCATTCCCTAACTATGAGAAAGGGGAAGCATCTAAAGGGAAAGGAAATGAAGTAAACTACAACTATTCCAATAATGATAATGTGATAAACATTCTAGACATTAAAACTAAATCAATTAATGTGGTCACAATAAAAGGTGTTAAAGACACATCTTTCCAATCAAATGAGGTAACATGGAGTCAAGAACAAGTCACGATCAAAGGACCTAATTCTACATCCAAAATAGTATCAGCATCTAAGGTTCCTATTGTTACTATCCCCAAACCAACAACAACAAAATAAATATTACTATTCCTACAGCAAAGTATAACTTGGTAGACCAATTGCAACGAAGATCTGCTAAAATTTCCATTTTTGAGTTGCTTAAAGTATCCATAGTGCATAGGGAAATCCTGGAACAAGACCTACATGCTGCAAATGTACAAAAGGAACTTGATATAGACAAATTCCAAGTGATGGTTAATCACATCTCAGCACCACATTACCTCTCTTTTTCGGAAGAAGATGATAAATATTTGACACATCCACATAATAAACCCCTCCGTATTGAAATCCTCATTCATAAATCCCATGTTAGACACATATTGATATATGGAGGTATAGGATTGAATATTTGTACCCTTAATATAATCTAGAAAATGGGTCTCTCAGAACAGACCATTGATTCTACAAGCAAAATGACTATCAAAGATTATGATGAGGAAGAAAGATCCTCAAAAGTTCTTATTGTTCTACCTATCAAAATTAGGCTAGTTGAAAGGAATGTCATATGCCAAGTTATGGACCTACACTTGGCCTACAACATCCTATTATGGAGGGCTTGGATCCATGAAATGCAAGCAATAGCGTCTACTTACCACCAGTGTATCAAATTCCCATATAATGGGGTGGAGGTAACAATTCCTATTGATGCCAATTATACTTGCAACAATATTAAGGTAGGCAATATGATTCCACATAACAAGGAATCTATGGAAGAGATTTCTCCTGAGACTACCAAAGACATGGTGATGAAAAGTTTTGGAAAGACTTTAAAACTTGAAGAAACAGGTATGGGAGAATACAAGGTGGACATGACCCCATCATTGATAGAACTTCCAGTACCACCTAGATCCTATGGAAAACCTTCCTCATCATTCACACTTGCTGCATCTCAAATTTCAGAAATCCACAAAGCAACTGCCATGGTTAAGGCATCCACATCTTCTTTAGATAATAGAGAAGAACAGGCAGTCTTAGCCTAGATTTAAAAGGGAGAACCAAAGGAAGCTGAGGTAAAACATGTAGAAATATCCCCAAAATAGTATGGTAAAGGATACAACCTCCTCAAACAAATGAGATACAAAGGAAAAGGACCTATAGGAGACACATGAAGAGGGCTTATTGAACCTATGCATATGGAATTCAGAAATACTAGAGACAAAAAATGACTAGGTTTTAATAATGAATCTGACAAACCTACTTCAAAAGATAGTCTGATCTCTAACAAAGGGAGTGATGAAATAGAAGAAACAAAACTAGTATAGTGGTCCTATGAAATATTATTACATGTTGGCATGAAGAATCCTGAATATCAAGGAGAGTACTATATACCAAACATTGACATACCACAAGACACTCATATCCCTTTGTTACCACAAGCTCCTATTCAAGAGGTAGGGAAAAAAATAGAAGACAGCCCAAAGGTACCATTGATAGGAATAGCTACTGAAGACACATCCCAACAAAAATATTCACATCCTAACTAGGGGTAGTAAGTCACAAACACACATGTCTTAGAATTTCCACACTTTGATCCATAGGTGGCTAATAGGGTACATCAGGTAACTATTGCTGAATTCTTGAACAGGTTTGATGATGATGCCACTGACTCTCATGATTATGAATGGGATGAGTTATCTATCACCACGGAGGACATTGAGATAGATGTGATTCACATGTTTGCAGCTCCATCAGAACCAAAAGAACATCCTGGCACCACTTCCAAGAGCATTAATATTCCTGAAGCAGAGGAGGAATTCCTTCCCCCAATCATTGATGGAGAGACTGGTGTTCTCCTAGGTCTAGAAGAACTTCAGAGGCAACAAGAAAGAAGTCTCATTTTATGGAGAGATGAAGATGAAATTTCCACTAACGAGTCACTAGAGTTCAGTCCACACATAACTAAGAACAACTTTGATAATTCTGATCTAACTCTTATTGATCTAAACATCAAAGAAATTAACTTAACAGAACATTTCATGTTAGTTAATAGTCTTGATACTAACGCGATGTTGTCCTTCTCAAAGTCTGATTCCTTATATTTAATAAAACTAGACCTAATTGATTGGACTAATATGAATCCTACTCCTATGCTCAACTTCCCCAATGACTACACTTTGGCTTGCTACCTAAACACTTGTGAAACTTACCCTTCTTCCACCAATGTGAGGAGCGTGAACATGTCATAGGAGTATATCAAGTTTCTTAGTAAAAAATTGAAAAATAAAAATAAGAAAGGAACTGACAATGAAAACCACATTGTGGCAGTGCCAGATTCTAAAATAGTAAAAAAAAAAATGTATCAAATGGTGAAAACATCTTAGAGGTGCCAAAAGATGGGATTCTTGATATCCTCCCTGAGCACTTTCAAGAAATATCTTCAGTTTTGATAGAGCCAACACAACCAGTCAACTTGGGCACAGTTGAAGATCCTCAAATAGTTCACCTAGCACAATCTTTTTCAGATGAAGAGAAGAGACAGTTCACTAAGTTCGTGAAAGAGAAAAAGATAAAATTTGCATGGTCTTACACTAATATGCCTGGACTAGATCTTGAGTTAATAATGCACCATTTATCCATAGCTCCTGGGATCAAACCTGTAAAATAGAAACTCAGAAAGATGCATCCTCATGTTGCATTACTAGTAAATGTAAAGCTATAGAAATTATTTAAAGATTGATTCATTAGAGTCATCACTTACGCAGGATGGATCTCTAATGTGGTCCTAGTATCTAAATCTGATAAATCTAATAGGATCTATATAGACTTCAGGGACTTAAATAAGGCATATCCTAAGAATAACTTCCCAATGCCTAATATTGATATGATCATAGACCTCACAACATGCTACCAAATGTATTCATTAATGGATGGTTTCTCAGGCTACAATCTGATTAAAATTGCTCCTAAAGATCAAGAGAAGATCGCATTTACATGTGCATGGGGAACCTTTTGTTTGAACATCATGCCATTTGGGTTAAAGAATGTAGGTGCCACATATCAAAGAGAAATGACCACTATATTCCATGATATGATGCATAAAAACATGGAGGATTATGTAGATGACACCTTAGCTAAATCAAAAGAACGAAATACTGATATTGATGACTTAAGAAATATATTGGATCGTATGGTGCAATTTCAACTCAGGCTCAATCCCAAGAAATGTGTCTTTGGGGTCTAATCAGGAAATTTGCTAGGGTTTACTATTTTAGCAAAAGGAGTTGAGGTAGACCATGCAAAATTCAAAGTTATACTAGAAATGACTCATCCACGTAACATTAGTCAAATGAGGACATTAAAAGGGAGACTTCAATCAATTAGGAGGTTTATGTCAAAAATTGCAGATAGAGCACAACCCTTTACCAAATTACTATATAAGGATGTCACTTTCAAGTAGGAGCAGCATTGTGAAGCCAACTTCAAAATTTTCAAAGAGTACCTGGCTACTCCTCCTATTCTTACGACACCCATTCATGGGAAGCCATTACTCCTGTACATTTCAACTACAACCACATCACTGGGGGTATTGCTAGAACAAGAGGATGAAACTAAGAAAGAAAGAGAAATCTACTACATGAGTAGAACACTAGTCTCCTATGAACTCAATTATAGCCTTATTGAGAAAGCATTCTTAGCAGTTGTCTTTACAACACAAAAATGGAGGCATTACATGCTATCACATATAGTAAGGCTTATTGCAAAGATAGATCCTTTGAAGTACCTCCTAAATACAACAACATTAATAGGATGACTAGAAAAGTGGGTCCTCATTCTGAGTGAATCTGACATTGAATATGTGGACAGGAGGGCTACTAAAGGAAAAATCCTCGCAGACCAGTTAGGTGGTTTACCACTCCAAGATAATGAACCTTTAAGAATTGAGTTCCCTAATGAAAAAATTATGAATCAAACTGAGTATTCATGGAAGATGTACTTTGATGGTTCTTTCATGCAACAAGGCTCTGGAGCAGGGGTTCTATTCATAACTCCTCAAGGCTACAAGATACCCAAGTCCTACAAATTGATGTTTTCATGCACAAATAACATTTTTGAATATGAAGCATTGGTAAACGGTCTTAAAATTGCTATAGAATGGAAGATTGTAGATTTACACATGTATGGTGACTCCTAACTTATTATCAATCAAGTCAATGGAGATTATCAGAAGAAAGATGAGAATTTGATGCCCTACAAGCAACTGGTTGATGACTTAAAGAAGTACTTTGTCTTCATCCCATTCTAGCAAATACCCAGAATAGAGAATAAGGTTGCAGATGCTATGGCTACACTAAAATCCATGTTACAACTGGAGGAACATAAATTACTCTATGAATTCTTGGTGGAAGAATTATCCTATCTAGCCTTTGATACCTCTGAATACCAAGTAATTTATTCTTTGAATGCCCCAGACCAATCTCGGTATGGTAAGATCATCGCTTACCTAACTGACCAAACTATTCCCAATGATCTATCTAGAAATGAAAAGTATTCCTTAATTAGGATAGCATCACTTTATGTCCTCATAACTAATAACTTATATAGGCAAGGTCTCAACAGTACACTTCTTAGATGTTTAGAACACAAAGAGTCGGATCGCGCATTAAAAGAAGTCCACGAAGGTTTATGTGGATCACATTCAAATGGCTTTTCATTAGCTAAGAAACTTCTTAGAGTAGGCTATTACTAGCCTACAATGGAAAAAGATGCTATTCAATTTTCCAAGACATGTCATAAATGCCAAACATATGGAAATCTCATCCATGCTCCTGCCAGAGAACTTATACCTTTCATAACACATTGGTCATTTAAACAATGGGCCTTTAACTTGGTTAGAAAATTATATCCTAATTACTCAAAAGGACATAGGTTCATAATTATGACCACTAAGTATTTCAAAAAGTGGGTCGAAGCCGTGCTGCTAATCAAAGCCATGGGCAAAGAGGTGGCTATGTTCATCTTGAACTACATTATCTGTAGGTATGGGATACCCTCTTCAATTGTAACAGACAATGGGGGCCAATTTAAAAAAAAATACATTGATGACCTTTGTGAATAGTTCCACATCACTCAACATTGCTCCTGAATCTATTACCCTCAAGGTAATGGATAGGCTGAGGCATCTAACAAGAATATTCTCAAGATCATACATAGAACTATGAGTAAGTCTGGCAGGGACTGACATTTAAAACTAAATCCAGCACTTTGGGCCTACAAAATAAGTATCAAAACACCAATTGGAGCCATGCTATTTGACCTAGTCTATTGTGCTAAAGCAGTACTACCTATTGAGGTTTAAATCCCATATTTGTGGATATCTTTACAAGGTGTTGTTACTGATGAGCAATACCGCATTGATCAGGTGAATTCTTTAGACCGACTTGATGAGTGCAGGCAATAGGTGTTTGATCATCTAAAGGTATACCACGTATGAATGTCCAAAGGATAAAATAAAAAGGTCAAACCATGACAATTTCAAGTAGGGGATCTCATTCTAAAGGACAATCCTAAAAACCAGCCTAACAGAGAACAAAAAGGAAAGTTTGAACCTACCTGGTTAGGACCTTATGTCATAATTGCAACTTTTGGGATTGGAGCCTATTAGCTAGCTATACCTAAGGGATATTTCCTTTTGGATCCCATCAATACTCTACACTTGAAATGGTTTTATGCTTGATGTCTGGCTAACAAAGCCTATGCAGTGAAAATCTCTGAAAATACCAAAAAAATCTTAAAATTGATCTTGAAGAAATTCAAAAAAAGTGGAAAAAGTCCTGAAGAAAGGTATCCTTGGTGAAAACCTGGTAAATAGGAACCTAGATACTAAAAAAATAGAAAGAAAGAAAAAAATAGGAAAAAAAATGAAAAAGACAAAAGTGCCTTTATGAAAACCTGGTAAAACAGGCATCTTGGTAGAAAAAAGAATGAAAAACTTTGGCCAAGTGGTGCAAACCTGGCAATCAGCCATCACTTGTATTCTGCACTCTATCTATCAATACATTGCTAATACTAAGCCTTTACGATTACACCTGTGCTGTGAGTTGACTTTATTTCCTTACAAAAATCTTATCCTTGCTTAGGATTTGTCTGCATTTCTATGTTAGGGAACAAGTCATTTCACACTGGGGGATCTTTTCTAGCATAATAGGTTGCATCTTCTAGGTCAACATAGGCTAGTTTGTCTTGTGATATGATGCTTCTCAATTCTTACACCACAATGTCACTTTCACAAAACAAGGATGGCACAAACATTGCACTAACCTAAATGGTGTTCCTAAGACCTACGTTGGATTAGAAACATGAGATATGTTATACACAGACATGGAAAAATATCTTGCTTAAATTCCAAATTTTGATTGATGAATCTCTACTGCGCTTGAAAAATGAATCAATAGTATTTATCAATACTACTTAAACACAGTTTGATCTTGGTTTGATTATAACTCTTTTATGCACTGATGATGTTTTAACTAGGGGCATCTAATAAATTATGAATTTTGTTTGATTGGTTCACAATTCATGGTTGTTATGTCTTCTGAGTTACTCTATGATGTCTACACAAAGACAAAGAGTTGCGAGATGGGGGCATAACATTTTCTTGGTTTTTTGTGTATGGTGATTGTTCCAAATGATCCTATAAATTTCACCTAACCTGGCTGTTTATGGTAAGAGTTGCCAATATGAGTGGATAGTTGTATATATCTTGATCTTTGTTATGTGTAAACTATGGTGAGGTTGAAACAATTTCCTCATCTATTTTCCAACTTAGATTCTCACTAAGGTATACGAAGCATAACGTACCCAAGGATATGAATTTTCAAGGTCATGGTGGGTCCAATATCTTACTTTACATAGATTCTAATATAATAAAAGGAAGGTGACTAACTTGTTATCCTAGCTTCTATGCCTTGATTCCTAGCTCTATTTCTGAGATTTTATCTAATAAACATAGTATTCATACTTTCATAATATCAGTGGGTATTGGTGATTGTTGTACTATCAGGAGGTATCCATTCCAAAAAGTGCCCAATGATGATAAAAATGTTACAATATCTAAAAATTAGTGACAAGTCCTAAGAGTCTGCATGTAGATGCATATAGATATTCCAAGATTTGTTTTTGAAAGAAACAAAAGCATAAGGAATTTGATCTCAAAATGATTTCAATTTTCTTCTAAATCCAAGTTAACTACATCAATTCCATATTACCGATATCAATATCATTGCACATCCATAGCATACATTTTGCATTCATACAATGAGACAAAAGGAAAATACAAACACAAAGCATTTATGCATTTCATTTTGCATCCTAAGTACATCCATACATTTACTTGCATAAAGAAAAACTCAAAAACATACATTTTGCATATTCACATAGTATCATTAAAAACATATTTATATCAGTAATCAATCAAAATGCATAAAATTATGTCATCATCTACAATATAACTCATCATGAGACCAAGATAAACATAATCACATGTGCAATAACATATAATAAAAGAAAATATAACTCATGAAATATGTCAGAATCATAAACAAATGCATCAGATATATATCAAAAATCAGGATACAAGATCAACACTATGGCTCAAGTCTACATAAAGAGTATCAGGATGTCAGAAAGAATTAGATATAAATGTATAAAATATCATCATACAAAAGAATGATCTCAGAAGGATCCAGATATACAATATGATCTAAAAAATATGGGACACAGTACAAAATCATCTCTGGCTTCCCCCTCTCCCTGATCTAGAGGAGGAGGAGGTGGTACAAATGGAACTATTGGAGGTGGCATGGTCCCCTCCAACTACAGCACTCAGCATGAAAATGACACATCTCTTTGTCCCTCTAGTACTGCGGCATGATAGAGAGCACAATAATATGTAGCTCTCTGGCCCTGGTGCATCGCAGTACGAGTCTGAGTATCTCTCTCGACTCTAAGCCTCTATAGCTGTCTCTCCCTATAAGAAAGCAATGTATCTGATATAGTAATCCTGGCCTCTCCTGTAGTATTCTTGGCCTCTAATGCTATGATCTATGCCTTGAGCTTCTCTCACTCCTCACACTAAGATAAGGGATCCCCATCCCTACCTGAACCCCTGCCAGAATCCTGCCCAGAGGGCCTGTCCCGCAACCTATCCTATGGCCGCTGCTGCTGCTACTATCTCTGTTGTCTCTACTGCTCCCCTATAAGTAACGGCCCTAGATCTATCTTGGGAGAAACAAATATAAATTGGGTATGTTGACCCTCTCCACTGCCACTAGCCACCTCTCCTGTAGCACCCACATCTCCTCCTCCCCTGTCATCTTCACCATCATCCCCATCATCTGGAGGGGGGTGCCTTCCATCTCATTGACCTCCATCTCTCCCTCAATCCCTACCTGCATGTCGCCCTCCCTTGGCACCCCTATCTCTCTATTCTCCTCCTCTACCTCTCATAGAGAGATTATCAGGCTCATAATCTATAGGGTCCTCTATACAAGGAATGACCTCCTCAGGAACTGTGAACCATGGAAATGGATAGTGAAGCATCTCTGTTGCATACCCATCCAAACAATGTGGATCTACAATATCAAGCTGAAGATCCCAATCAACTCTAACCATGTCTCTAGTCTCCTGATAAGCGGTCTCATATCTCAGATGTGCACCCCACAATGGTGCCTCATCATGGAACCAAGAATATACTATCACATCCTTTCTCCTACCTTGTCGTCAGCCAAACTATCTCAAAACTCAGGTGTATAAAAAAAACTCTATGACATATCTGGTCCTCCTGATTAGGTACCTACTCTGAAATAAAAATGGAACCTATCTAGCATCAAAGGTCCACTCCTCATAGTCCAAGTATGGCTGCCATACTACCTATGTCATATCGTCAAAAAGATGCCGCCAGTACTCTACCTTGCCCACATGGGGCTGCTAGATAAGACCTACATACATATATACAAATGACTACTCAGGTGTACGCTGCCTATCTATAATGGGTTGTGTCATTGGGATGTGCTCCCAGGCCAAGATCTGTAAAATCTTGATCCCTACATTCATGCTTTGAATAAAATGGTAAATAATTTTGTGGAGCTCCTGATATATATGGGCCAGAATATAGCTACCCCATACAAATTTCTGTCTATAGATGACCATCTTCTCCAACATATCTACCCATCCTACAAGGAATACGTGTTGTCCTATGTCTAGAATTAGGATGCCACCAATCAAGCTTGCCAACTATACAGATAGAGGATCATAATGATCACACAAGTAGTCCCATGAAATGTATCTCTAATGAATAGTGTCATCCTGGAAGAATTGACGAGGTGCACCAATGGCAATGACCAAAGTTGCCTCAAAACTCACCTCAGGACCCATAACTAGGACCCAAAGTATACACCATACGTCCTCAAGTGTGAGTTTCATCTCCCAGGTTGGGAGTTGGAAGGTTTTGTGCTTTGAGTGCTATCTCTCAATAAGAGTAGTCAACAACCCCCGATTTACCCCTATATCAGGTAAACTAATCAATGATCATAATCCTACACAAACTACTACCTCCTGCTCATCATCTAAAATCAGTCTAGCCAAGACAAGTAGATAGCCTGGATATGTCCCTTGGAATGCAACTACCTCAAAATCAATCTGTGCTTGGAAATAAAAAGATAAATCACTCTTCTATCTATGAAAAAATGCAGAAACATAATCTGTCTACAAATGAGATGCGATCCTAGAAAAATAGGGTGCAATCTCTTTTCCCAGATACGATCTTGGAACAACAGGATGCAATGGAGAATGCTGGGTACGATCCTGGAAATCCCAGATGTGACCCCAAAAATGGGGTACGATCCTAAAATATAGGGTACAACTTAACCCTACTTTCAAAATCTAAACTTGGAAAAAATGGGGCAAACAAGATGTGATCCAGGAAATATTGGATGCGACACAGAAATTTGGGAAAGTAGGATGCAATCCTGGAAAAATTGGATACAACGTGGGTTTGATGGGGTGTGATCTCGAATCCCAGATTTGACCCAAAATTCAAAGGGATATAAAAGCTATAAAATGCATGAAATTCAAAATTGCAAACTTCATGAGGTATTTTTATGAGTACTTACCAAAGGTGCGTAATCGGCCAGATGCTGATGTCAATGGCTAAGCTCAAAATGATGCTTCCTGATTGAGACCACCATCTTCTTTGCAGAGCTCTAGAATTTACTATGGGTAAAAATCAAAATCAATAGTTAAAATGTAATTTTTGAGATATGCATTGGACTTTTTGAGCTATTTAGGAGTTTAAAAACTCCTCCCAGACAAATCAAACTCCATTTTTGTTCTCTTTTTGATCAATCGGTAACATAATCAAAGGTTCCTACGCAGTTTTCCATAGTGTAGTAAAAATTTTGTGACAGCTCCTGAAAATGAAGAATTGCTTCATCTATTCTGACCATCTATTTGTCCAGGTTGTATATTCTCACTATTGCACATTTCATCAAAACATCTTGGTCCAATGTCATTTTATCAATCTCACCACTCACATTTTCATGTAATTAACTTGGTACCCATGTGTTTATTCTTAACACACTCTCGTTTCTTCCCTTCTTCTAAAATCCATTCTTTCTTACCCTACTCATTCCATGCAAGTGATACATTCTTTGAATAGAGGGATTTTATTTATTTCCTTCGATTTTATTCCTAAGGAGGCATGATCACACTATTATCAATCAAATTCTTTCTCAAAACAACAATAAAACAACTTTGTTATCAAACAAACTAGGGGCATGATAGTTTCCTTGACTAAGTCAGAATTATTGGATAGAAAGCTTTGGTTCTCATAAGATAGATATCTTGTGTTCCCTCATTTTAAAAGATTCTCACTAAGCTCTTGGCAGCTTCATATTGAATTTTGGATGACAACCAAGTTCAAAATCAATATTATCAATCTTTCGACAACAACCAAGTTCAGAATTGGTATCTTTAAAGTCTTTGTGTATTGACCTTTGTTTGATCAAGGTCAAAGTCAAATCTATTAGTTTAGTTCAATCAAGTGTGATACTTTTCTCATCAGGCATTTTGTTTGATCATGAGTGAAATTCTCAAAATTTATGAAGTCAACGTCAAAAACTTTCATTGAATCAAATGTATTGCTCGCACATCTATTCAAAGAGGGGAAAATGTAACCACCCTAATTTGGTCTTCTTTGACTATAGACCCTAGTTTCCCTAAGTGTGATCATACCCCCAATTATGACTAGACAACTCTTCAATTGGTTGGCACAATTCATTCAAATCAAATTTAATCTCCTAAGTGATTTAATCACTCAATTTTATTAATCACCTAAGCCAATCAAAACAAATCAATTCAATTCAATTCAAATCAATACCTGGATAAGGTAATTAATATAAAAGGAATTAAATAAATCCCTATTATATCTAATCACTTTTAAATTCCTATCTTCTTGCCTAAATTAATCTAATTAATTTGCTATAGTCCTAATTAATTATCTAAAGCAATAAAAATCTTAAATAATTAATTTCCCTATTTTTGAATGAATATTTTAATTATAATTCATTTCAATAATATTCCCTTTAACTCCTAACCTAACCTACCTCAACCACCTTAACCCTGGGTTCAAACCCATCCCAACCTTAATCCTATCCTAATCTTAATCCTATCCTAACCCACTCCCTAACGATGTCACATTCCTAATTCTGTGATTAGGAACTCAACCCACTTGAGAAGTCAACTTTCTCAAGATTGACTCCCTCTAATTCCACCTTCTCAAGCTTTGACTTACACCCTCACCAAGCCTCTTAATTTCTCTCTTAAATGCTTGCATTTAATGCATTTTCACTCCACCATGCCTCATTGGCATTAATGCCTCTTACACCTCATTAATAGTTTTTACACCTCCATTAATGAACCTTGTCCCCTCTCTCTCTCCTCATTTCTTCTATAAATAGGATAAGTTTTTGAGCTCAAATGGCCCTTAATTTCATAATTGAAAGCATTGTTATGCTATTAGGATTAACATATATTCATATTACATTTTAGCTTCCATGTTTATGCATTGTAATAATCTTGATTTTTAGAGCTAGAATGCATGTTTATTGGATATCTTTCTTTGTTTTAATTGAATCTTTCATGCTAGGTTGTATGTCACTGAAAAAGGCATAATTTGAGGGATATTATGTTATTTTTCACACTCCTAGTTAGAAAGAAATAGATCAATTTTTGTGGATTTACATGCTTTACTAACCATATTTTCACTAATGCAATGATCTATTGAAGGGTTGTGTCACATATAACATGTGCACTATTTAATACACACATGAGGTCCTTCTTTGATGTACAAGATACTATTTTCATTAGTTCTCTTAAATCCAATACGTACTAGGTAACCATGTAATCTTTCATACCAGGATCTAGGACCTTGCTTCAGTCCATAGAAGGCTTTGTGCAATTTGCAAACCATATTCCTTTTTTTAGGGTCAACAAAAACTTCAGGTTGCTCAATATAGACTTCCTCTTCTAGAATTCTATTCAAGAATGCAGATTTTACATCCATTTGGTATATCTCGAATCCTTTATGTACTGCATATGCTAGTAGAGTTATGAATCCTTCAAGTCTTGCAACATGATCAGAAGTTTCTCCATAATCAATACCCTCTTCCTCAGCATATCATTTACACACTAATATTATCTTGTTTCTAGAAACTTCACCTTTTTCAATCATCTTGTTTTTGAAAACCCACTTAGCACCAATTACATTCTTGTCTTTTTTTATAGGTACAATAGTTCAAGTTTTGTTCTTTTCTACATGCTCAATTTCTTCATTTGTGGCTTCTATTCGTCTTTCATCATTCAATGCATCTTTAATCCATATAGGTTCAATTTCACTAAGAAAACATGTACCTTTATGTTTGTTCCTTGTCATTATACCTTTTGTCTGATCTCGAATTATTTGCTCAAGTGCATGATTCCTTCTGACATATTTAGCAAGTACAGGTTCCTTCCTCTTTGATTCTGGGCTTTCTCCACTTGGTTCACCATTCTGAAACATTATGCTCTGCTCTTCCAAATGAGACTCGGGTTCACCTTTTTGAGACTTGGGTTCATCTGTCTGAGACTTAGGTGCCTCTATCTTTGACTCGGTTCCCTCTATCTATGACTTAGTTTCTTCTATCTGAGACTCAGTTCCCTCTATTTGTGACTCAGTTTCAATAGTTAGCAGCTCGGGTTCCACAGGTTGTAACAAGGTTTGTGCAGATGAATTTAGTGGTTAACATTATTCTTGTCCAATCACCATTGCCTCTGTCTTATGTATAGTATCAGGTTCATAATACATAAAGTTTATGTAGTCTTTAGGCTCTTTACTACTCTATTCTTCACTTCTCTATTCAAAATCATTAATATTTATATGTACACATTCTATGAATTTATGAGTAGCAATATACAAACATTTATATTCTTTTCTTTTACAGGAGTAGCCTAGGAATATACCTTCATCACCTTTTACATCAAATTTTCCGTTTCTTTCTTCCTTCAAGATGTAACATATACTTCCAAATACTTTGAAATAATGAACATTAGGTTTATAGCCATACCATAATTCAAAGGGTGTCTTCTCATCACCTTTCTTTAGTTGAACTCTATTCAAGGTGTGAATTGCAGTGTTGATATCTTCCTTCAAGTATTTGTTTGCAACATTCTTTTCAATTATTAAGGTTCTTGTACAATCCATAATAGATCTATTTCTTCTTTCTGATATCCCATTTTTTTGTGGTGTACCTAGGGAAGATACTTTTCTCTTGATTCCTCTTTCATTATAAATTTCATTGAACTCATTAGAAATTAATTCACCTCCTCTATCAGATCTTAGGAATTTATGTTTCTTTTTTGTTTCCTTCTAAACTCTGGCAAGGTACTGCTTAAAATTTTGAAAAGCTTCTAATTTTTCTTTGAGAAACATAATAGTCATCATTATGGAATGATCATCAACAAATAGAGTGAAATACTTCTCTCTTGTGTAACTTGTTATTCCAATTGGTCCACACAGATCAGTATGCACTAACTCCATGACTTCTGCAGTATTGTAATTTTTTCTCCTGAAACTAGTTTCGTCAATTTTTCCAATTTGACATTGTTTACATATTGCCAATTCAAGTTTCTTCAAAATAGGAATACCTTTTACTCTTTTTTTATTTCTTATGTTGACCAGGTTATCAAAATTTATATGAAACAATCTTTTATGCCATAACTATCTTTCTTCTACTTGTGCAATAAAACATGAACTTTTAGGGAGATCAAGATAGAATAGATTACCTTTTGTTTTCCTTCCAGTTCCAACTAGGTTTCCCTTACCATCCAGGAGCTTGGCCTTACCATTCATGAATTATACCTTGAATCCAATATTATCCAGCTATGCCACACTTAGTAGATTACGTCTTAGTCCTTCAACCTAATAAGCATTATCACATTTGATTCATTATGATAGAGCAATACAACCTTTACCTTTCACATATCAAGGTTCACCATTCCCAAAACTGACACTCCCACCATCATAGTGCTCAAGATGTTAAAATTTTGTTTTATCACCATTCATGTGGTGAGAACAACCACTATCAATTTTCCAAGTGTCATTTTTTCTAATATGAGAGAAAAGTGCATTCTTTTCATTTTATTCATTGTCTGATTCATCCTTAATAGAAATGTAAACCATTTCATCTTCATCTTCATCACTATCAAAATCTTAAGCAATATAACAAGATTTATTACCTTTGTCCTTTAGCTTTTGTAAATTTTGAAATCTTTCTTTCCTTTGTACTTGTTGAATTTTCTCTGACCCTTGTCTTATTTGTTTGGACACTTTGTAGCATTGTGACCAACCTCATCACATGAAAAGAAAATCAATGGTATTCCTCCTTTGTACTCTCCTTTTCCATTGGAAACTTTCTTTGCAAGTAGTGCTTCAATTATTTCTAGATCTTCATCATCATAATCATCATCATTATCAATGTCAATCTATTTTCCTTTTGATTTTCTATCCATCTTACCAAGGTATAATTGAGCTTTGAAGGCAAACTCAAACTTAGGGTTAGGAGAATAATTGTCAAACTTGTTGAACTCAAAATTTGTTAGCCTTCCAACCAATGCATCTAGAGTTATATCATTACTACACCCTATCTCTTGAATAGATGAAACTCTAATTGCATTGATAGGATGTAAAGTTCTCAATACCTTACTAACCACTATTTTTTCTTCAATTATTCCACCGGCAGGTCTGATGGCGCTTACACTTTTCTTGATTCTTTCACTGTATTTTTAATGTCTTCTCCTTTTTCATTTTCATCTGATCAAACTGACCTCCAAGACTCTATACTTTGGCTCTCTTTACATTGTCATCTCCTCCATGGATATCATGTAGTTTCAGCCACATATCATAGGTAGTAGGGAAGTCCTTGACTTCATCAAATTACAAATAGATGAGTCAAGAAGCTATATCAATCATTATTATGTTATTATTCTTCATGTCCACCATCTGATCCATAGACATAGGTCTCGATGGTTCCACATACTTTTGATCCAAGAATTGTAAACCACTATCTCTAATAGTAAATAGATTTAGCCTCATCAACTCTTTCCATGTAGAAAATTTTCCTTTGTTAAGCTTGGGGATTTCCCTTCTATAAGACATTTGTGATCTTTAGCTTAGGCCTTGAAACCTTCCCTGAAAGCACTAAATGCTCTGATACCAATTGGTCAAAATGGGTTGAGTAACTGAGATGGAAGGGGTGAATTAGTTACCACAAAAAAAAATCAAAGTCCCTTAGATGTCTTAATCAAAATTATCACTATTACTCGGTTAACAAAGATACTTTGTTGTTACTCAGTTAACAAAGTAATAATAAGATATTATCTTTAATTATCATTTACTGATTTAAGTGAGTAAACATAAATCATAAAGAAAATAACATGTACACAGATGACACCAAGATTTAACATGGAAACCTAATTTGGGAAAACCACCAATTGCAACTAGTTACTAATTTTCACTCTTCTGAAGTGAGCCCTATTAGGAGCCAACCCTGTTAAAGGTTTAAAAACACACTGCTAGATGTGACCCTGTTAGAGGATTTAATCACCCTATTATGAGTGGCATCGCTAGAGGTCTTCAAACACTTAAATGTAGAAATGCCACCTTGTGAGAGTTTTTATGAAAGAGTGTTAAGTCTACTCTGTAAAGAGATTTGCATCACTACTACAATTATTAGAGTAACAATGGATTGACCTGTTTGAAGAAGCAACTATATTTTTTGATTCAGATCTCTGCTCTGGATTTAAACTAGATCCTCACTGATCAAATATTCTATTGCAGCTCAGTCTGGATGTTCTTTCCTTAATCAAAATTCCATCTTATTTCACCTTCACTCTTCATATCAAAGAACTCATTTTTTTACTTCTTCTTGTTCCTTTTTTGTACTCAATCCAAACTTGACCTTGTATATATATGATAAGCCTTGTCAAATCGGCCTAAAAATCCTTCCAAATAAATAATAAAAATTAAGTCTATCGGTTGCATATAACCAATTAAACATAAGGTGTAAACTTTTGTTGGTCAGCTGACACTAAATATATTACTCAGTTAACACTGTAATCCTTCAATGCCTGGCCATTACTGAAATGCTTGAGTGAACTCGGTTAGAACTGGAAATTACTTTGGCAAATATTGGAGTCTTCTTCAATTCTTGAGAGAGATTGACATACACTAACTGTGCTCGATTAGGTATATACATTTGTGTAACATCACTATATTTCTATATACATCAATGATAATACACAATTAAATAACTGTCTTCAAGAGAGATTCTTATTGCAGCCCTAACAAAAAAAATGCAATCTTTTCGATAAAAAATCCAATACCTAAAGGAAGAAAATAATAGATCATCCAAAGAGTAATCATTAAGATGATTTTTTCCTTTTCTCTTTAGTCATGTTCTAAACATCCTTCCCTTTTGTTCAATCAAAGATACATTTAAGCATGATAATCCTATCTTTGATCAAAAACAACTTTATGATACATCATCCAGAAAATCCTCATTAAGATCAATATTTCCTCTTCTCTATGATCATGATCCATCTATATCTCCATCTTCTTCAAATAAAAAGACTACTTCACAATCTCGCATCAATTTCATCTTCAATCACGAAGAACATCATGACCATCCTATATGTGATTAAGATCATCTTAATAGAAACCAAATCTTTGATGATGAACCTATTTAAAAATATTAAGAGAATCCAATCTTTGATAAAGAAAATCATGAGGAATTGGGCCTATCTCCCCAATCCCAATCACATGACAACAGCAAATCAGATCATCATGATATTGAACCTCAAATATCTTTGGCCAACACCCATGCATATAAATATCCATTGGATAGATCATTTAATCCTTTGGGACAATATTATGAATCATCTTTGGAAGAACTTCTCAAAAATAATATGATGACATTATCTCAAATCACTTCATGTGGGTTTGTATTCTTCAGAGACTATTGTGCATATTATAGGCATAATTATCATGAAACTTTAGATTGCATGGAATTGAAGCATTAAATCACAAATCTCATGGATGATGATATAATCAAAATTGAAAATCCTAATGAAGAGAAATATATCACTCTCAAGAAAGATCTAAATCATGAACTTGTGTCTAGTTATGGTTCTCATATTGCCTCTAGTTCTTCCACCATTCATGGATCTCTTTGTTAGCTCTTATTCTTGCAGCACAACCTTAAAATGACAGTATAGTAATTATACTTGAATGCAAACTCCTTTTTGGCAATAGAAAGGCTAATTGATGAGGTATTTTGATAACATTGGGGATACGTATTATTACCTCCTTTTTTCAGCTCCACAGACTTAGGAAGGTATTACCTATTAAATATTACTGATTCTTCAGTCAATAAGTTTGGTGGACTAGTTCATTCACTGGTTAGTTACTCAAGACCTCACTGTAACAACATATAAAATACCTTGGAGATTGCAATGATTAATTTGAAATAGAGTACTATAAGCCAGGCTATGGTCTTGATAACATAAATGAATGAGACAAGAATTTTCATTCTTCTTCATTTTGATTTTAGGAGGGGAAACCTAATGATTCTCTCTACAAGGAATCAAAAAAATGGATTGCATCCTACTGATACAAATCCTTATGAGTTCAGCTCATTTTTTCTAAGTAACATAATATAATTGATTTGATTTTGATTACTGGATGAAGAAAAGACTACAAATCAAACCCTAGACCAGTGCCTACTCCTTGGGAAAAGAGTTAATGAAAATATGAATCCACATAAACAAAATAATGAACATACTATAGAGTGCCTTACAAACTATATGTAGCTGAGATAGAATGCCTTACAAAATATCCTCTCATTTCCATGCTACTGTATCAAATCCTCACATTTCTGATCAACCCTCTGAAATCACTTATGAAACTTAGTTCTCTCCTTGAAAGAAACTCATAAGAAATTAGACAAGCTACCTTGTAACTGGTATGTTTAAGATGCCTTAAAAACTAAACATACTAGAGCTATACACAGAAATATATAGAGACAACAACAATATGGAAGAGGAAAAACTACACTATATTTCATTAATAAATTATGTTTTAACATATTCAGACCTTAGGCTTTCAAAAATATGCAAAGACAGGAATTTGCTTTACAGTAAAAAATTCTACAACTTGGGACCTGCTCTAAAACTTTTGAGGAGAGACTGAACAGACTCAGAAACCCCCAATAATAAAGTAGCCACAGGAACCAGAAAAATAGAGAGAAGAGGAGAATAAAAATAAGTAGAAGAAACACTAGGAATCATGTCTGATGAACACCTATCTCTTTTGCAAATCTTATCTCACTCATTCCTTCTTTTCCAAAAACTCTGATCCTTCTCGGTGACTTCAAAATCTGATTTTACTTGCATTTCAATTCTTCAAAATATCTGATATATTTCATTAATGTCTGACTCCATCTATTTTTTCAAAATATAATTCTTATCCTCTTTATAACTCTTTCATTCTGCCACTAAGAAGCTTTCCAAATCTGATATTAATATGAGAAAATCTGATTTCATTCTTCTTCAAAAATCTCTGGGAAAGCAAATATGAATATGATTTTGCAAATGAAATATATGTATTTTATGTCTTCTTTCTGTGCAAATCTGATCTCCATAATCTGATCTTCATTCTGTCCAAATTTGTCATGCTTCTGCAAAAAATCTGATTTCTTTTGTGTTGAAATTTCTTCCCGGAATGCATTTTCAAATACTTTGCAAAATAAAATATTGCATCAAACTATACATTTGAACCATTGATCAATTTTGAAATTTTTGAATTTATGCCTTTTAAGCCCAAAAGCCACCAGATTTTGACACTTGTCACATGCAGATTTGCTGCTCTTAATTGGTCTTGGAACTCCTTTTTTTAACCCTGGTTCACTTTTGCTCATTGTCTCTAAGTCTCTGAAAGATTTCTTCAACTATGATTTGATTTGGAGACTTGGAGACAAGCCTTTAGTCTCTAACTCTCTGAGTAATTTTCTTGGCTTTGGAGACTTGGAGAATACTTCAGAACTTGACCATGCTCTCTGACCACACCTTAACCACAGTTATCATTTCCTCTATGTCTCTGAGTCTCCGAATAATTCCTTTAACTCTGGTTAGATCTGGAGAATTGGAGACAACCTTCAGTCTCCAAGTCTCTGAATAATTTTCTTGACCTTGAGTCTGTCTGGAGACTTGGAGACAAACTTAGTCTCTAAGTCTCTAAGAAATTTCATTTTACCTTACCTTAACTGCACTTCAACCGCGGTTAGCCTACACCATGTAGTCTCTAAGTCTCTTGAAGTTTTCATTAACTTTGGTTAGATCTGGAGACTTAGAGACAACCTTCAATCTCCAAGTCTCTAAATAATATTCTAGACCTTGAGTCTGTCTGGAGACTTGGAGACTAAGGCTAAGCTTAACTCAACCATTAACCATGCCTTAACTGTGGTTACTTTTCACAATTTAATCTCCAAGTCTCATAATATTTTTCTTAACCATGGTTTGATTTGGAGACCTAGAGACAAGCTTTAGTCTCCAATTCTTTGAACGAATTTGCTAACCATGAAATTATTGGGAGACTTGGAGACTAAATTTTTGAATGTTTTTAAAGTATTGTGCATTTTAGATTAAAATTATGGGGCCCACCAGTATTTCAAAATCTCCAACCAACAGGCCCACCAAATGACCTCTTGGTTCTTTCTTCAAATTATATACTAAGTTCTTTAGTATATAAATACAAAAAACTTTTGTAGCCCTATGCATGTGGGATAAAACTGTGTGCATTTTCTTAAACTTCTTATACTTCTCCAAATGCTGCTCACAAATGGCCATGTCTTCTTTCCTTTTAAAACCACCAATCTCTTCCATAGGCTTGGGCGTCCATCTCTGTGGATTCACTTTGCAATTTAAAGATTAAAAAAACTTTTTAAAAAAACCTTCATCTTTGGCTTGTTTCAGCATGGTGTTTGCTAATTTTGTTTATTTTTATATGAAAATCATTCAAAATTCCTCCAAAGAAGGTTGTGCCCCTTCCTTGGCATCATTCTCTTGTTGTTTGGCACCTCCAATCATTCAAAAAACATAACTAATTTTGCAGGCGTTTTTGCTATTGCTAGGTCATTTTTTGGCCTGCTACTACTTCAAAAATGGTCCAAACCATGTTAGAAATACTCCCAGGGTATGAGGTTTTCATTGGGAAAGAATATAGATGAATAAATGATCATTTTCAACTTGTAAACTTTTATAAAACCTGCCTATAGCCTCAAAAACGTGATTGATATTCACTTTTAGTTCCAGAATGCACTATTAATTAGAAAAACTTAAAATCTGTTGACCAAGACTTACGCAACTACCATGTTATACAAATTGCATAGATTTTGTTTAAAAATTCCCTTCACAGTCTGTGCAATTTCATTATCTTGGAGGTTTTCCTCTTGCAATACTTTGGTTTTTCAATTGGCAAAATGCACTTGAAATTATATTCAATAAAAAATTTTACCTCTATGTTTGCCTATGCATTTCAACTCACTGCGGTCCCCAAAACAATCCATCCTCTCAAATAGAATTCTTACCTTTAGGGCATCCAAATAATGTCAAGAGAAAACTATGATGCGAAAGGCATCTCACTTTCACACCTATCAGTGCAATACAAATTGTCACAACACATGCCACGAGATAGGCTCTACTGACTTTTGAAATTTATACTTCACACTGCTTCTTTTTTGTCTTCCATCAGAAAGTTCACATGCCTTAAATATGATTTCACTTTGTAAATATAAACCATTTCGCAATCAATCCCCAAAGCATCAAACTGGCGGGCTTTAAAAACAATTTATTACAATTTTGCAAATTGGCTTCATTATTGGCAAGTAGCCTCTGGATCAAGCCTCGAAAACAAACTAAAAACTTCTTTGCAACCATGGGGTCTGGACAGTACATTGTTCTCTAGCATATGAACAATTTTCATTAACTGGACTAACTTTGAAAACAATTAGACCAAAAGATAATAATATGCAAAGTATGCCATTTCATTATATTCTACAACTATCTGTATTCAGACTTGTGCAAACCCTGCCAAAGGTGCCACTTGGAAAGTTATCATATCTCCTCTTAAATATCTATCACTTGGAAGGATGAATCATTTATCCACATAAAATACACATGCAAAAGGGCTTTTCTAGATTCATCCTTAGGTGCAAGATGCAAATGATCAAACTTTACCAATTCAGAAAATAGTGTAAGTGCAAAATGCTGAAACAACATAAACTTCATCTAGATCGGTCATTGAAAGATTAGCAAGATATCCTCTGAGAATTCACCATAGGATCAAGTATTACACTTACATGCCATGAGAAGGATTCCATAATCAGTTCTTGAAAAAAAAATTTAGACAAAAAGTTATCACTCTTTGAAAATGATCATTTTGCAAACATCTATTATGTTCTAAACTACAAACTGCACAAACTGTCTCTAATACTGAATTTGCAAATCCATCAAAAAGAACCTTCAGAATTTGAACCTCTAGGAATTGATTCACCTTCACACATGGAAAATGAATCCTCAACTATCTTGCACTGGAGGTGAACTGATCGATCGGCATCACTCTGCAAGGTTAGCATCCTATAATTTTTCTAATTTTAAACTCATTGGATATACAGAATTTGGATTTGGAATCAAGTTGGGAAAGTGGACAACTAGATTGGCATGAATCTAAAACTCTTCAGATAAGTACACTATCATGTTTGCAACATGAGGGAACATTCAATTATGCAATGCATACAGCTGGACACATTTTGGAAAACCTCAAAGTAGGCTATTTGGAAATCTAGGTAATCAGAGAAACTGGATAGTTCTTGAGGACCAAATTTTTAGGGAATATGAAAACTTATCAAACTGATTTGAAATGGCTTGGGTTCTTAAACATAGACTCTTTGATATGCATGTAACATATTCCCAAAGCAGTGACTTATGAAACTCAACAGGGTGCAAGATATTCCAAAGCAAACTAGGCCTAGGACAGAAAAATGACACTTTGCAAAAAATACAGATTTATGTAACCACCTCAAAATGACTACTCCCTAAACATGTCAGAATTGAAATTTAGGATTTGGAACCCATTGCATATGTCAAATGAAAAGGACTGAACCTTCTTCCCAAGTGGTACATCATGAAATTCACCAGGGTATCTTTTACAAGCACTCCAACTATGCCTTCTCACAAAAGCTTTTCAGGGTAATCATTTTGCCTTATTGAAAATTTTAACATGGTCACTCAAATTTATGCCAAATTTGAGAGTACCAACACTCTTAAAGAATAAAAGTTATCCAAAGCACCTCCAACAATAAAAGAATCTAATTATTTTCAGGTTGAATATGTATACACTCAAGGGATACCTCTAAAAGAGATCCAAGATAACTTACAACATTCTTCAAATATTTTGCATGCTTCAAAGATCCTAAATCCCAAGATTTCATGTGCTTTAATGACCAACATACCTATTCAAAAGGATCCCCCATAATTATCTCAACAATCCTCCATGCATATCCAAAGTCCTACATTCTCCTTAGAAGTGTCTACATGTCAAGAGATTAATCTAAATTGTGAAGAAAAAAGTATCAATAAAGGTCAAGATCAAGAAGATATTCATTCCTATCCAATATTTGATGAAGTTCCCATAACTATAGAAACTCACACTGATACCCTCGTACCCTTTCATTTTTTTCAAGATGATAACCTTCCACCTCAATAAAAAATTATCCCTCCAAGCCCTCTATCCAATACACTTCCCAAGACAGATCAAGATATCCCTTCAATTATCTCCCATGAGTCTATTGAAAATCAAGGCAAAAATACCCTTTTTACAAAATCTAAAGATTCTTGTCAAGATCAAAGTATCCCATCAAATCCCTCTCACGATCTCCCATGTCCACCTCAAGCACCTATAATTCCTTATAATCCATTTCATCGTAATAAATCTCGTCAATATTATGTTACACTTATATAATTTAGTCATATCAAAGCTACTCGTGAGCCTATTGGTATAAAGATTAATCTTGAAGATGAGAGCTTCACTAATGTGTCTCTCTCAAAATATGTTGATACCCCTTTTACACCTTATCTCCCTCAATTTAAATGTAGCCATATTCCTTCACCATCCTCCAAATCCATTCTTGGCCCCTATCAAAAAGCAAAATGGTTCAGGAGCACCTAGTGTTTGGTCCTATCCAATCATTAAATTTTTGTTTGTGAAAGTTTTTCAGTGGTTTGTGCTTACTTTAGGTTGATTTGAGTTAGTTTTGTCTAGTTTTCTAGTGACATGTTTGTAATTATTTCAATTGGTCCTATGAAAGAAATATAAGGTTAAATAAGGCACAATTAGAGAAGAGTACCTAGGATGTAGGGAATGACCTATTTTTGTCCTAAGGTAGTTGTGAAGGTGTTTTGGTGGGTATTGGGATTCATCATGTTGCTTTAGGATCTTAAAAGGTCAAAAAATGCAAAAGTTGTAAAATTTGTCAAGCAACTTTTGCAACTTTGCAAAGTTCCTCGACAACATTTTTGTCAAACAATGGAAAACCACCCAAAGTTAGTTATGAGTTAGCTAAGACAATTTAAATAGGTTATACAAACATATTTAAGGGTCTTGGAAATCGTTTAATTAGGTTGATTACCATTTGGCATAAATTGATAAGTATTTGGAAGGAACAATGATTGTATTTCTCTGAGTTTTTGTACAAGAATTGATTAATGGATTGAATTGGTTTATATTTTGATGTAACTAGGTTTTACTTGTTTTTTTACCATTTTTTTGATGTAGGTTAGCTTTTCTTAGAGGTTTTTCTTTATGCATAATATGTAAATAATTTTCCTATTCTGTGTTCTCTTGACTAGACAAGATTGTAAATAGGAAAATGACTCCCTAGGAAGTTCCAAGTGTGGAAAGTATCTGTTCCTTGGAGGAATTAAAAAGGGGTAATTGTAGATTAGTTTTTTTTTTTAGGTTTGGAGGGGACTTGATGGAGAATTGTGATCTCTTTCCCTAGGTGAGCTTGGCTATAGCCCGGCTAGGGTCAATTGAGGAATAATGTATTTCATTTATAGGGTAGGATTGAATGAAGTGATCCAATGAATGAAGGATAATCATACGATAGAGACAAAACTCTGTGAGAATTGGTAAAGGCTGATGAATTTATTTCATCTGGTTTTATGAAGATTTTCTACAATTAGGCCTCTTAGCACTACTTTTAAGGACTCAGACCCTAAGGATTTTGAAGTACTGTACGGATGGGCTGAGTACCCCTAACCCTAGAAATTATTTATGTTTCAAAAAAGGGTATCTAGATCCAAGATTAGTTTTGGTCATTTTGTGTGAAGTTTGAAAGTGAATGTAGTTTAGGAGCCTAATTAGGGCTACAAGAAACTACTAGGCCTACTCCTTGAAATAAGGGATTTGATGAATGTATGGATGAGATATCACTCTAAATCTTCTAAAATAAAGTAATTAGGTAGAAGGAAGTCTGGTACCTGCCTTGTAAGTTTTTTTGAGGTGTTTGTGTAATTATGGTGGAATCAACCCTTGCAGGTTCAATGTGGTATGAACTCATTTTTGCTAGAGAGGTTATTGGGAAAAGGGTAAGTGAATCTAGTATTCTACCCTGAAATTAGGGTTTGATAAGAACCCCTATTGGGTCTAGAGAAGAGGCCTGAAGTAATTCAAGATTTCTCAGTTGGAATAATATCCCTGTAAGATTGGTATAAGATTCCTAAAAGATTTGTGCTAGGAAATTCTATGAGTAACCTTGAATATGTGGGTGAATCAACCATGGTTACCAATGAAGATTTGGATAAGAAGATGGATGAACATGATCAGGATAATAGACTCTTAAGAATAAAACCTAGAGATATTTAAACTAATCTTGATGAAGTGCAAGCTAGGACAAAGGAAGTGAGTGAGAAGGTGAAAGAGACGGAAGGAAAAGGCAAGTCAGTGGCAGTAGAAGATGAAGTGCCAATGCATGATCCAATACTACAAGAGGAGTCATTCCTTAGAGTTATAAAAGCCATGGGTGGAAATTAACTGGAATGTGTACCCCTATTCGGTGGAAAAATAGAACTAGAGGTGGTCTTAGAGTGGATAGAAGGATTAGAAAACCACTATGAATTTCAAATTGTAACGAGGCTCAAAAAGTGAAAGTAGCTAAACCAAGGTTGAGAGCATCTGCACTCACATGGTGGAGATTTGTGCGGGATGAAATATTAAAGGAAGGAAAGAAAAAAATCTACACTTAAAAAAGGATGGTTGCTAAGATAAGTGATACCTATATCCCAGAGGACTGTGAGATACAATTTGATAAGAAGAGGTAGAATCCAAGACAAAAAGATTCAGAGGTGAGTGCCTATACAGAAGAATTTCAGAAATTGTGACAAAGGATGAAAGGATGAAAGTATAAAAGTATAAAAGTGGCTCGGTACCTAAATGTGCTAAGGATGGAGTATCCAAGAGGAAATAAGTCTCTTTAAATATACCATAGTGAATAAGTGTTATCAACTAGATCTTAATGTTGAGGAGAAGAGAAAGAAAAATTATGAAGCAAATAGAAGAGGTAGAGGAAGAGGTAGAGACTCTAGTGGTCATAGAGGTAGCTATGGTGGTAGGAGAAATTATTGAAGACCCCAAGGTGAGACAAAGATGATAGAGAAGAGCCATGAAATCAGTAGCAGAGGTAATTATTAATGAGTTATAGGTCCTAATAGTGGTCGTAGAGTAAGATTTGGTGGAGGATCCAATAGAGGTTCATTTGCAAACATGAAATGTTATAACTGTCACCAATTTGGGAATCTAGCATATAGATGTCTTGACAATTCCACATAATCTCAATAAGAGAGAAGAATTAACAATGTTCAAGAGGATGTCAGTATTGTGAAGTCTCTTGAGATCAATCTTGACTCATAGACTGGGGAAAATCTAATGACACAGAGGGTTCTGATCAAAGAACCAGTTAGAGAAGAACCAAAACAAAGGATGTCAATTTTCAAGGTGAAGTGCAAGCTTCTTAGTAAAGTATGTAGAGTTATCATTTCCTTAGGGTCAACATACAACATAATATAAGAGGAAGTAGTGAACAATTTAGGGTTGACTAAGATACCTCATGACCATCCTTAAAGGGTGACATGGTTGAACAAAGGAAACATCTCGTAGTGAATGAGAACACTTGGATTGAGTTTTCAATTGGAGGCTATAATGAAAATATACTTTGTGATGTAATTCCTATGGATACTTTCTATCTTCTCCTGGGAATACCCAGACAATTCGATAGAAAAGCCATGTATGATGGAGAAAAAAATTTGTATTGATTTAAAAAGGATGGAACGACCTACAAAATCCAGTCTTTGGTTGAAGAAGAATGAGTGAAGACTAGACCTAATGTGTTGGTGGTAGGAGGAAAGGAATTCCTATAAGTTATTAAGACAAAATATGAAGAGTTCTATGTAGTTATGATGAAGCCTAAAGAGGAGAAGACAAAACCACAAACACCCTTACCCAGGGAGATACTATGAATTTTGGAGCAATTTAAGGATATTGCAAGTGATGGATCACCAACACTCTTACCCCTACAGAGACCTGTAAGTTATCAAATTGACATCATTCTAGGTGCATCATTTCCCAAAAAAGTAAATTAAAAAGATCCCTGAGAAGAAAAAGGAGATAGCTAGATACATGCATGATTTATTAGATCAATGGCTCATTAAGAAGAGGATAAGTTCCTATGTAGTTCCAGATCTTTTGGAATAAAAAGAGGAGGTAAGTGGAGGTTATGTGCAATTTCTAGAGACATTAACAAAATAAATATAAGATATAGGTTTCCCATACCTAGGATTGAGGACCTAATTGATTGTCTTTGTGGGGCTAAGTAATTCACAAACTTGTATTTAAAGAGTAGATATCATCAAATCCACATAAAGGAAGGGAATGAATGGAAGAAAACCTTCAAGACTATAGAAGGACTATATTAATGACTTTTCATGCCATTTGGGCTTATCAATGCCACAAGCATATTCATGAGGTTGATGAATGAAGTGCTTAAGGACTACATAGGGAGCTTTGCAGATTAGTGTATCTTGGATTTGTGGTTTCATAAGGGTCATTGAAGATGGATCCTAGCAAGGTGGAGGATTTACTCAACTGTCCTACACACACTACTGGTACTGAGGTAAGAATTTTTCATGGGTTTTCCCAGTTCTATAGGAAATTTATTTGGGTTTTTAGATTCATATGTGGTCCAGTGTTTGATACGATTAAGGGTGGATTAAACACCAAGTTTAGGTGGACTGAAGAATCCAATATAAGTTTACAGATGTTAAAAAAAAGTTAGCCACCCAAACCATTCTAATGTTACCAATTTTTGATAAGTTGTTTACATTGGAGTGTGATGCTAGTAGTATAGCAACAGAACCTATTTTGACCCAAGAGGGTGGACCAGTGGATTTTTATAGTTAATAGTTGAATGAGGCCAAGAATAAGTATTCCTCCAATGACCTAGGACTCTATGCCCTAGTTAAAGCACTTAGGAAGTGGAGAAACTACCTCCCTCCCAAAGAGTTTGTAGTCTTCACTGATAACTAATATTTGAGTTATATCAATACCCAAAATAATTGGAGTAATAGACATCTTAAGTGGATGGAATTCTTACAAGATTATACCTTCACCATAAATCATAAGAAGGGGCAGATGAATAAGTTTTTTGATGCATTAAGCCAGAGGCTACTTACTATTCAAGAGGTGGAGTTACAAATTATTGGAATGAAAAGCTTCAAGCATATATATAAAGAAGATGAAGACTTCTCAGAGGCCTACGAGGAATGTGTGGAGTTCAAAAATCACTTTCATGGCCAGTTTTCATATTATTCCTTACAAAATGGATTATTGTTTAAGGGAGGAAATTTTTTTGTACCCAAGGGATCTGTGAAGGAGAACCTAATACAAATAAAACATAGTGGTAGTCTCAGTGCCCATTTTGGTCTCAATAAGATCCTTCAATTGGTTTAGAGGTTATACTATTTTCCAAGGATGCAGAGAGATGTGATAAATATGTGGAGCAATGTCTGGTGTATTAGAAGAGAAAAGGTATGAATTCTAATTCTAGTATATAAAAACTACTTCCCATTCACAATACACCATGGGAATGTAACAATATAGATTTTATAGTGGGGTTACTAAGGACAAGCACTAGAATGGATATAACTTTTTTAGTTTTTGATAGGTTCAGTAAGATGAGCCATTTTATCTCATTCAAGACAACACATAATGCAATCTATAAAGCTCAATTTTTCTTTAGAGAAGTGAGAATCGTTGAATTTCCCCTCATCATAGTCTCAGAAAAAGATCTCAAGTTCATGGGGCGTTTATGGAAGACATTGTGGAAGAGACTAGGATCAAATATATCTTTTGGGTTAGCTTATCACCCCAAGATAGATGGAAACACAAAGGTAATAAAGAGGGTTTTAGGGAACCTTCTAGGATGCCTAACCAGGGATTATGGACAAGTGCGAGATCTAGTCCTACCATAGGCTAAACATGCTTACAATGATAGTGTAAATAGGACCATTGGTAAGAGTCCATCTGTAGTAGTGTAAGGGGTTCAACCCATAGGAGTTTCTGAGATGAGAGACTTAGGAAACATGCAGGTAAACAGTGGGCATGTCGAAGAGTTTTACCAATATATGAAGGAAGTACATGACCAATTAAAAAAAACACTAAAAGAGGTAACACATAAGTTGAAGACCAAAGTGGATGCTAAGAAGAAGGATTTACAATTTACAATCAGGGATTTAGTAATGGTGCATTTGAATAAGGTAAGGTTACATAAAGGCATACCAAGAAAACTATAGATGAAGAAAATATGTCCATGCAAGATACTAGAAAAGTATGGGGAGAATGAATAGAAAATTGATCTACCTTTAGATTGTTCAATCTCAGTGGTCTTCAATGTCAGGGACTTAGTTGCATACAAATTTCCATTACCAGTAGAGATATAGATTTATAATGAGTTTAAAGAGATTAAAAGGGATGTACCCTTACCAACTCCACACAAAAAAAAGGAGAAAGAGTACTAGACTTTAGAATTAAGAAGAATACAAGACATAGCCAATACATGGATAATCTAATCAAATGGAACAATCTTCTAAAATAAGAGGCTATGTGGGTTGTTGAAGCATAGTTTAAGAAAATAGGAATAGATCCTCCAATACTCACCCAAGGAGTAACTTGACTTCTTTGTGCAGGGGGAGTATGGTGCAGGAGAACCTAGTGGTTGGTCATGTCCAATCATGAAATTTTGGTTTGTAAAATATTTTAAGTGGTTTGTGCTTATTTTAGTTTCATTTGAGCTAGTTTTGTTTAGTTTTGTAGTGACATATTTGTGATTATGTCAATTGGTCCTATGAAAGAGATATAAGGCTAAATAAGGAAAAAATGGAGAAGAGTACCTAGGATGTTGGGAAGGACCAATTTTTGTCCTAAGTAATTACTTAAAGTGTTTTGTGGTGATTGGGATCCATAATGTTGGTTTAGGACCTTAAAAGGTCAAAAATGTAAAAGTTGTCGAGCAACTTTTGCAACTTTGTAAAGTTGCTCGACAACATTTTTTTGTCAAAAGATGGAAAAACACACAAAGTTAGTTATGGGTATGTTAAAAAAGTTTTAATAGGTTACCCAGACATATTTAAGGGTCTTGAAAAATGTGTAATGAGGTTGGTTACCATTTTTCACAAATTGATTAGTATTTGGAAGGAACATTAACTATTTCTCTTTGAGTTTGTGTATGAGCATTGATGGTGCAGGGCACCTACTGAAGACGTGAAAGGGGTCACATGGATGAAGTATAAAGGATGAATGATCTATAAGATCAATATATTAATTTAATATGGTTTGAATCCAATTTGATGTAACTTCCTATAGTAAGGCTAAATGTATAAAGGCATGAAAATGAGGAATTGAGGTGATAGGAAGTTGGATGCCTAGATTGGAATAGTAAAACTAGAGGGCTAAGAATATGCCTTAGAATAAAATTGTTGACTTAACATTGTATTAAGGTCCTATAAGGACATATTTAAAATTCATAGAGTCTAGGGAGTTAATTAAATAAGTTTTAGAATTTAAATATTTGAATAGGAACGTTTAAGTCAACTTTGGAGGGAAATTGTAATAACATTGTTTAGTTGCATAGTTAGAGGATCCACCCATTGTTTATTGGTTAATGGAGATATTTGAATCTATGTAAGCCTTGAGAGGAATGAGAGCATGAGAGGGGTATGGTTCACATTTCATTTGTACAAACTATACTTGTCTGGAGTAATAAAAAAGTTGAATTCTTGCAGTTTTAGAGTCTTACTTGATGTGGTAGTGATCCATAATATTTGGTATGGTTGCATAATGGTTTCTAAAGTATTTTAGATCTATTTTTAGACCTTTCTTAACCCTTATTTACCATTTTTATTAAATTTCCTATAGAAACCTCCATTTGTGTTTTGATTTCAACTATGGATTTGTAAGATCCATCCCCTTTTTGTACATATTGTTACTTTGGGATGGATCCAAATTTGTATTGTACCATTCTAACATTAATAAGCCAGGAGTGAAGGCTATGTATAGAGATTAAGAGAAGATGATTGAGTTGGACAGTGTGGAAGGGTTAAGGAAATGGTGCATCATTGTTGCACGAGGAGAGGTAGCCATTGGAGGGGGAAATTATATGATGGAATCCACTTAAGTATGGTCAGGGGATTGTGAATCATCCATAAATTTAATGGTATGGTGATTGGAGGCAAGACATTGGTCGAGCCCTATATTTTTGGGGTTTTGAAGACTAAAATATGGATTTTTCACTTAGGAAGTTCATAGCACCAAATTGATTGCAGAATCCTTGGTTAGGGGTCATTTAATAAATTTGTTAAAGGTCTCAAAGTCTAGTGTTAAGAACCAAGGGTAGTTTCTTTGTAAATGAGGTATTATTAGCCCTCCTAGTCCAAGAACAATGGAAAATTTAAGAATGTCAGTCCAAAACACAAGGTGAATATGCAATGTTTTTTAAGGTATATTTGGAAAGATTTTGAGGAATCAATTAAAAACACCAACTGTTGTACTAGTAGGACTGTATCAAAAAGAGTAGTTTGGGGAAAAGGGATAGAATGCCTGCAAGAAAGAATTTAGGTGTTACTATGAAGAATAATTAAATGTGTTGGGATCATTAGAGAGTTAGGATCACCATTTTAGTCAAGGTTCATGAGTTTGGTTTAAGAAACCTATTGGTTGATGGGTGCACAAACATGGGGTATGAAGCATGATTAAGTGATTTGATTTGAAGTGGTAAATGAAACTCAAGATAAGGAGTATATTGGAATACAATATGTTGGAGATGGCCTCTGATAGGTCCACTAAGTGGTTTTGGGTCTTTTGAGTGATCTTTGTTTAAATTTGAAGGAGTTATTATAAAGCAAAGAAGTAATGAGATATTGTCTTATGAATAATTATTCTTTAGCACTAGCTTTTGTGTCAATTGATTAATGGATTGAATTTGTTTATGTTTCGATGTAATTAGGTTCTACTAGATTTTTAACCATTATATTGAACTATATTAGCTTATATTTTCTATTTTGTGCATCCTATATAAATAATCTTCCTATTTTGTATTCTCTAGACCAGACAAGGCTGTAAATAGGAAAATGACTCCCTAGGAAGTTCCAACTGTTGAAAGTATATGTGCCTTGGATGAATGGAAACTTATTCATTTTAAATTATTTTTCTTTTTGTTTTAATTTTGGAGGTGACAATGGCGAATTGTGAGCTCTTGCCCTAGGCGCGCTTGGCTATATCTCGACTAGGGTCAATTAAGGAACAATGTATTTCATTTGCAAGGTAGGATTGGATGAAGTGATCCAATGCATGGAGGATGATCTTAGAAAGGAGAGAAAACTTTGTGAGCATCTGTGGAGGCTGATGAATTCATTTCATTGGGTATTATGAATATTTTCTACAATTATGTCTTTTAGCCATACTTTTAAGGTCTCAATGCCTAAGGTTTTTGAAGTACAATATGGATGGCTTGAGTATGCATAGCCCTATAAATATTTTTTTTCCAAAAAGGGTATTCGGATCCAACATCATTTTTTGGGGTTCTATGTGAAGTTTTGAAGTTAATGCAATTTAGGAGCCTAATTAGGGCTACAAGGAATTACTAGGCCTACAACAAGAAAAAAGGGATTTGATGAATGTATGGGTGAGATATGGCTATAAACTATCAAGAATGAAGTAATTAGGAAAAAAAAAGTGTGGTACCTAACCTATAAGTGTTTGTGAGGTCTTTTTGTAGTTGTGGTGGAATATACCCTCTGAGGTTTAGTGTGGTATGAAATAATTTTTGTTAGAGAGGTTCTTGGGTGAAATGTAAGTGAATCCAATATTCTACCCTTAGGTTAGGGTTTCAGAAGAATCCTTATTGGGTCTAGAGAAGAGACCTAAATTTATTCAAGGTTAATTAGTTCAAATAATCTCCATATCACTAAAGAGTTCATACCTTCCATCCATATTGGGTCCATATATCCCTCCATCAACCATGACTACCATTTCTATCTCGCCATCCACTTACACTATCGCATATCAATATCTATGAAGGTATACCTACTTGATGAATTTCTTAAAAACAATCCATATGAATCCCCCATATCATTCATCTTCATGGATAATTCCCAAGTCTTCTAGAATTAATTTACATGTGCAACATAAAAATCAGAAATCTAAAAATCCACATGTTTATAAAGATCAACATGTCTAATCTAATCGACATGTGAATACAAATAAAAATGAAATATCAAAGAGATCACCAATTTTCATAAAGAAAAAAAAAAAAAAAAGGAAATGTGGGTTCCTAAATCTGTAATTGAAGAAATGCATTCAAAAGCATCACAAAAGAAATAAAAATCTATAGTTATGTGGATTCCCAAGCCACTTTTGAAAGATTTTCACACAAAATAAATATAAATATCAAAGTATACATTGAAGCTTCCAAAGAATTTCATTCCATCTCCTTCCAAACATTTTCCACTTTCCAAGTCTACTTTGGGTTCCTATATCACAAAATATACCACCTTAGTTACATCCTCGCCTCGGTCAACCATTATTCCTCCATCATTCCACTCTCCTTCAAAGTGTGTGCCAAAGTTGATCTTGGTAAATTTTTCATCCACAATATAAATTCTTCTTATCCTCCTATCCACTATCCAACTCCTAATTTCCATCCTTCCATCCCTCTTATCTAATCTACAACATTAAACCTTAACCAACATCTACCTTTCTCCTTCATATATATCCTTTATCATCACCTTATCAATATATTTAAGCATCCTTTCCATATACGTGGTTCATTATAGCGTACCTTTAAAAGAGGTATTATTTAGAGAGAAAAAGATATAAATTCCTCTATTTCCTATAACACATTATCTATCTTCAAAAAATCAGAAAAATACAAAAAAAAAATTTGAAAAAGAGAAAAGTGCCTTGGTGAAAATTTGGTAAATAAGGGCCTTGGTAGAATAAAGTAAAGATAAATAAATTTTTCCTATCGTGAAAAGCATGTTTTGTGGTGCCTTGTAAAAGTAACATGATGAAAAAATAGCAAATAAGTGTCATGCGTAATTCACCTTTTTGTACTCTACACTTGGGAGCAAGTTCCATCCATAGCCATTTTATCTTGCATTATCTATCATATCTTCCATCTTCCTTATACTACCATTTATCTCACTTGCATCCATTTTCCCTCTTTCATGTTTGATCTAGACAAGGTTGAACATATCCATGAGCATCAGGTATCTTGACATATGCTATCCTTTCCATCAACTTATTCACATGTTTCATCCATAATACCCTATCATGATCTTGCTTATTCCAAATCCACCTTCATTATTCTTAGGTAGTCTCGCAATAAATCTAAACCATCCACTCATGGTTTCCATCAACCCTTATCCTGATATTTTTATCCTATCCACATCACATCCAAACTAACCATTTGGTCTTGATTGAAATGAAGGACATAGAGTGCAAATTGTTTTTCTCAAAAAATTCTTAAAATGTCCACTAATTTGGACTACCCACTTTCATGCAATCCGATCATTATCCTATATGCTATCTAGCATTACATAATTGGCTTCCTTTGCTTATCCAAAATATTCTTCATGTGACTATATCATTTATCCTTAGCTTATGTAATCTCTAGGAGACGGTCCTACAGGTCATATTCACTCACTTCATCCATCATGACCTATCCATTTTGGATCCATCAGCTTGCAAATCCATCTGTCATGATCTACACCTAGCTAGTCACTCGGGGAAAAAAAATGTGATCTTGTTTGAGAGTTGGTAATATATAAACTTCTAAAAAATAAAATATCTTAAAAATAAATTAAAAATAAATCATTAAAAATACAAAAAAAATCAAAATTCTTTAAATTTTTTTTAGAAAAAATCTTAAATATAAAAAATCAAAAATTTCATAAATTCTGAGAGTTGCATTTGCATGTACCAATCTTTCTTCATATATTTGTAATGTGCCTAATTAAAAAATCTTTCTATCCAACTAGGGCACAATCCTGAATCAGTGAGCTCATCACAATAGATCCAATAGACACAAATCATTGCATCAAACTTAAATAATGCCAAAGAAACCCTTTGATTCATAAAAATTTTCCAACATTTCAAATTTGATCAAGATTCAAGAACACACCAATCTGCATCATCAAATTTGATCAAGCCTTAATCTAGACTAAAATTTTGAATAAAGATCAGAATGGATGAAGTTCTTGTTGGCATAACTGCTCTAGTTGATAAGGATATTAATTTGATGAAAATATTAGATCATTTATACATTTTTTCATTGATGTAAAAATGTCAAATAAGAAAATAATTAACTATTGGCATAAAGGAAATCTTATCGGTGTAAGGAGGTTAGCTATTAGAATTTTATAGCTATTGATTAAAAGGGAAAATCACAATCCAGCTGACAAGGAGTAAGACTAGGAAAACAATTAATAAGATGATGAAGTTATGATTGTTGGATCTAGATTTAGGTTTTGATGATTAAATATTTTCTACTTAAGGAAGAGATAAGAAGAAGTTTTGTATTGTGACAAAGAATGAGACAAAATAATGGTGGCACATAGGAACTAATCAAAGAAGGATTATTGCAATCATAGAAGAGGACACAAACATTTGGAATGGTATGTTTTGTGTTAAGAATTTTTTTTGGGTATGATATAGAAGAGCTAGTGCAAACTACAGATCATTTTATGGGTTGTTAGCATCTAATAATTGTGACATTAAAATCCCTTATTGGGTGTCCCTAACATGTATATTTTAAAATCTTTAACAATGTGGTATACTCAAAAGAGTTTCTAAAATCCTCTAACGAGATTACTCCAAATAGGGTATAAGACTTTAATTGGTGTCTAGGTAAATCCCATAACTAGGTAGAACTTAACAGTGCTTTTGTAACCCTTGACCGACCAAGCCCTTAACCGGGCACATTTTAGAAGAGTGTAACTATTCATGGGCACTAATCTCACACCATGGTTTTTTCGCTAATCAGGTTTCCATGAGATAAATACTGGTATTGAGGTTGTATGAATGTTTATCTTATGGTGTATGGATTATTAATGGTATGGTAACCGATAATATTTTAATAGCTTAATTAAACTATAATCGATAAATCTATTTGAAGAAGATTTGGGATTGAGTTTTAAGGATAAATTAGTGATTAGTGATTTAGCCCTCCTCTCAGTAACCTTTCCTATACCTACAATTGATATCAAATAATTGGTTCCCTAATTTGGAAGCTTAACCTCTTAGGGAAAATATCTCAATATGCATAGGAATGACACACCTAAGTTTAATAAGAATACAAATAACTTTGGAATGTTGGAAAGTATGATGAAATTGCCCCTTTTAGGACTCTCAAAGAATTCAGTTGATTTTATCACCAATAAATATACACAACCTTCTGGTGTACTTATGGAAGCAAAGAAGAAGGAGAATCTAATTCATAACTCTGTGATGATAGAGCTTGCAAGCACCTTACACAACTTTGAGTATGTTGATATACAAGATCTTCGTTCAACCGAGAAGATTTAAGATGGTACAAGTACATGATGGAGATGAACATGTCTTATAGGAAAAGGTTGATGTACTAAAAGGAAAATATGATGAAATGAAGATGAAAGAACAATAAACAATTGCACAATATAGAAGTGAAATAAATGAAATTATCAGATCTATTAAAGGAGGCATTGGAAAGATGGATGAAACTGATATTGTAACAAAAATGCTCAAAATACTTCTACACATGTATGTTATTAGATTTTTTTCTATAAAAGAGCTAAGGACAATCGATAAGAGTAAGAAAACATTTGATTCACTTATTGGTAGGATTACAAAATTTGAATTAACTAATTTTGACAATAGCCAACTACTAGTGAAGTTGCATTTCAAGATACAACTAATGTTGGATCATCTAGAAAAGGAAAGACTTTCATTTATGACTCTAACAAATATGAAGGATTAGCAACTAAGGAGAAAGAGTTGAAAGAAATTGAAGCTTTTATTTGTAGGAGATTTCCTAAAGGTAAAGGAAGATACAAAGAGAAAAGTCTTATTGAATGCTGGAATTGTATAAAAATTGGTCACTTTGCACATAGATGTCCTAAAAACCCGAAAAGGGAACATGATGGATAAAATAAAGACAAATACAAGAAGTACAATAATTTCACTCAAAAGAGTAAAAAAATATGTTACAATTCTAAAGAAGAAGATAGTACTAATTGAGATGATAATGATGAGGAAATAGTGTTTGTTTCTATAAAAGAAGATCCCTCTACCAAAATGTTGAAATCAGTGAGGAGAAAGGTTTGATCTCACATGTGAATTGTAAAAATGATTGGAACATTGACAAGGACTGTACACATCATACGCCTCGAGATAAGGATAGATTCATAACCATGGAAAAATGTGATGGAGGTACAGTTACATTTGGAAATGGTTCTTTAAGCATGATCAGAGGTAAAGGTATGATTGCTTTAAATGATGATATCACTTGTGATGATGTGTGCTGAGATGATGGATTAAAATATAGTTTGTTAAGTGTCTCTCTATTGAATAACAAAGGATTCAAAGTTGAGTTTAGCAATGGAAAATGAAAAATATTTCAAAAGAATGGAAAATTGATTTGTACCGATGGACAAACAAAGGATAATATTTTCAAACAGAATACTACAATTGGTCATCTTTTAATTGCTAAAGTTGAAGAAATTTGGTTGTGGCATATGAGATTGTGTCATGTGAACTTTAATAATTTGGTAAAGGTTAGCAAGGAGAAAAGTGTTAGAGGTATACCAATACTGAATAAGCCAGAGAATGTAGTATGTAAAGAATGCCAATTAGATAATATGACTAGCTCAAGTTTCTAAAGAAAAGTCTACTCTACATAACATAGATTTTACCCAGTACACACAAATTTGTTCAGACCAATAAGTATAAAAAGCTATCATGGAGACAAATAATTTATATTGTTTGTTGAAAACTACCCAAGGATGATGTCAGTAATGTTTTTAAAAGTTAAATCAGATATTTTTCATATGTTTAAAATGTATAAAAATAGAGTTGAAAAAGAAACTAGAAAAAGTTTGAACTATCTTAGATCAGACATAGGTGGTGAATATACTTCTAATGAATTCAATGAGTATTGTGAAAAAATGGAATCAAGAGACAACTAACTACATGTAGAACGCCTTAAAAAAGTGGAATTATGGATAGAAGAAATAGATCTATTGTTGACTGTGCCATAACACTACTATATCAAAAAGGAGTTGCATAGAAATTATGGAGAGAATTTGTTAACACTACTATATACACACTGAATCAGGTAAAAATCAAGAAAGAAATAAACAAGACACCTTATGAAATCTGGTATGGTCAAACATGTAGTTTTATCTATTTCATAATATTTGTAAGCAAATGTTATATTAAGAAAGATGATAGAAATGAAAAGTTTGATAGTAAAAGTGATCAAGGAATATTTCTACAATACTCTACTAAAAGTAAAGCAATCAATTGATTAAATAAAAGGACAAATAAGATTAATTGAAAGAACAAATGTAAATATTGATAAATTTTCATAACAAAATGAAGAGAATATGAGAAGAAACAAGAAGGATATCAGGAATTGATTTACTTTGAACTCGAGAAGTTAGACACATAACAAGAAAGTGTAGGCACCGATAACACACAACCGGTAACTGCATCACTATGTGAAATAAGTAACAAAAACAAATGAATTCAAAATGTAGAACTTGTAACACCAATAAATATAAGGATTAATCATATCTTGACAGATATAATTGGAGATAGAAGAAATTAAATATTAACTAGAAGTCAATTAAGAGCCAAGGACACTACATGTCTATTATCGAAGATGGAACCGAGATTGGTAAAATATGCACTAAAAGATGAATAATGGATATAGGAAATGAAATAAGAAATTGAATAGATAGAGAAGAATAAAACATGGTCATTAGTTCCTAGGCCTAAAGATAAAAAAAAATATTGTTATGGGAACTAAATGGCTTTTTCAGGAATAAACTTGATGAGAATGGTGAATTAATAAGAGATAGAGAAAGATTGGTTTGTAAAGGTTATGCACATGAAGAAGGAATAGATTATGAAGAGACTTTTGCACTTTTCGCTAGATTGGAAGGATTCATAATATTACAGGCTCATGCAAAATATATAGGATTTAATGTTTATCAAATGGACATTAAGTTAGAATTTCTAAATGGAATATTAAGAGAATAACTCTATATTGAACAACCTGAAGGATTCTTTTGTTGAAAAAGGTAAGGATGTGGTTTCAAGATTGTATAGAGAATTATATGGTTTGAAGCAAGCACCGAGAGGATTGTATGAAAGACTACATTCATATCTAGTTAAGATTGTATTTTAAAGAACTAATGATAATAGTAATGTGTATTTTAAAACTGAAAGTGAAGACTAAGTTTTAATAGCTGAAATTTTTGTTGATGACATAATTTTTGGAGGGAATGATTTTCTTAGTAAATATTTTTCTAAAGAAATGACAAAATAATTTCAGATTTCTATGATTGGAGAAATAAAATTCTTTATTGGTTTACAAGTATAACACATGTCGAAAGTTATGTAGATAAGTCAACCTAAATACATTAAGGAGATATTGAATGTTTTTGGAATGGAAGATTCAAGACTTATCGATACACTTATGTTAGCAAGTTATAAACCATCAAAAGGAGATGATTATCAAGAATTGAACAAAACATTAAATAATTCAATGATTGGAAAACTACAATATGTTATTCACAATAGACCTGATATTGTACGTCCAGTTGGAATAGGTTCTAGATTTTAATCTGACACTAAGGATACACATATGATTGTAGATAAAAGGATTTTTAGATATCTTAAAGGAACATAAACTTATGGATTATTTTTTGATAGGAAAGGACATTTTAATCTTCAAGCATATATAGATGAAGATTGGACTTGAAATATTAATGACCAAAAAAGTACAAGTGGAGGAGATTTTTATTTGGGAAGTAGATTAGTGTCATGGACAAGCAAGATGCAGACTTGTATTTCACAATCTAAAGTTCAAGATGACTATCAAGATATTATCCAATCCTATTAAACATTTGACCAAGATCCCATATCCCTAGAGAATTATGAGGATTCCCTCACACATTTTCACTTCTTCCAAGATGATACCTTTCCATATCAAGACCAAGGTATTCCTCCAAGCTCCATTTCTTGTCCATTCCAAAGCAAGATCAAGATATCCCTTCTGCCATTTCCAATGAGCATATTGAAAATGAAGAAAAAAATACCCTCAATACACCATCCAAAAGATCTTTCTCAAGATCAAAGTATCCTATCAAATCCTTTTCATTATCCTCCACATCTACCTCAAGCACCTATCATACCTCTCAATCTATTTCATGACAATAAATCCCTTCAAACTTTAGTTTATCCTATAAAAGTTACTCCTATGAAAGCTACTAATGAGCTGTTAGGGTCACTTAGAGTCGCCTTTGTTGAAGTGTCAAATACCCTTGATATTTCTTTAAACTGAAGCTCTTTAGCACATTCCCTTGAAAGTCTCTCCTTGCAGCAACCCTTTAAGCGCATATCCCCTTCAAATTTGTCAAGTTCAAGTACAGCCATTCTTAGACCGATCCTTTACAAGGCTCAATCTTTACTTGAACCACTTCAAACCTCTTTGAACTCTGGTTCAAAGTAGTTCGAAGTGGTTCAATGAATTTTTTATCTTCTAACATCTATTTTCTGCAGGTGGGCCCTGGCCTATGTTACCTTATGGAGGTGAACCACTTCGAACCTCTTTGAACTCTGGTTCAAAGTAGTTCGAAGAGGTTTAGAGATAGATTGAGGGTAGAGTCATCAAGTGAAAAATAATTGATGGGACCCATGATGTGACCTAGCAGTGTAATGATGATTCTATTTTGAGAAGGGCAGTTTTGATTTGACGGGAGCCACGGGGTGAACTTCCAATAAGATCTGGAATGGCATTTAATGACATTTTTAGCTCAAGCAGAGGATTTTATTTAAGGTATGATTAATAATAATATTAAGGGTGGTGGATTCCAAGTATGCCTTATTGCTGAGTCATTAGAGCTCACATCATCAAAATTTAATGCTTTTGACTTATGCTAATTAAAGTCAGTCTCTCTGGGCATTATTTTGAAAATATAAACAGTTATGTAAGTTATTCTTTCCTATTATTTTTTTACGGAGTCTCGGCTGTGGAGAAGAATTTGTTTTGAGTCTACGTAAAATAGGTAGCTCCCGAAGCCTTTTCTCTTTTCCTGTTGTTGTTTAACATAATGATTCAAGAGGGGGAGGTCATCTGGGTTTTTATTTCTGAAGAGAAGATGAAGTCCAGTTTGCATTTCTTAAGGAATGTTAGAAATATGCAGTGCAGAGCTCCTACTATCTCAGAAACAGACCTACTAGGGGTTTTAGTAGAAAAAATGACAGTGGATTATACAAATCGTGCAGCAGAAGAACATAGCCTAGAATTCCTGTCAAGTTGGTTGTTAGAAGCCGCTACTTTTTTGCCATCAGTTGTATGCCCAGAATTAGTTCACAATGTATTAACAAATATGATATTAAATCCAAGTGCATTTTGAAAGCGGAAGGCCAAACCCTTGTGTCTATCAATAGAGAGACTATTATGGCTATTTTCAAAATCTTGGAAGAGTCTTTTTTCAGTTTTACACCCACTCAATCCCTAGCTTAGTACAAAGAAAATGAGGATAAAAATCAGAGCCATGTAGCTAGGAAGTGGACTCAAACCAATTACAGAGGCGGATCTCATTTGCCCAAAGTGCTCACTAAAGATCACATGAAACCCCTTATCCACGATGTGATAGTGTTACTTCACCGGATCAAAGGTTCAGAACAAGTTCTTCTCTATGAGGAGTGGATGTTTCATTTTATAGAAATTATCTTAGAAGGGGGTCAACATATTGATTGGGCTGAAATCATTGCTAGTTCCTTGAGAGACCAACTCAAACAAGCTCAAGCCATTAGGAAGGAATTCTTTATGTCTTCTTATTTGATATATTGCCTAGCGTGCACACAAGATTTGTTCGCCATCTGACATGTCCCTTGGAATGAAGATATTTTAATTTATGAGTACTATATTTTGTTAAGAAAAGATAAGATTTTGGAAAATTACAGGAAAGTTCATGATGTTTCCCTAGGAAAATTGTGTCAACAATTTGCAGGGGTTCCAAACCAAAGAGTTTCATTGGAGGCATGGAAACTAATTCAAACTTATGGCAGCTTGTATATCCAATTCACATGTTTCACCTACATTCGGATTGGAGGCTTTGATGATGAACCTGTCAAGCTCCCAAGGTTTGCTTTCAACTGTTTTACTTTGGCATAAGTTTGTAGGCAATTGTTTGTGGTTAGCAAAAATTCTCTGCCATAAGAAAAATGGTATTCCATGTTCCCAGTTAAAATTGGTAACTTAACTTGTAATAATATGATGGATGCTTCGGTGATAGGAAGCAATTTGTTGAACTTCCATTTGTAGTTTTATAAGGTGAGAAGGGGTATTAACAATAAGGGCTTTTCTAGGCAAGTTGTAAGCCTAAGTAATTATCCTTCACCCAGCTCACACCTGGAAGACCTATGGGAAGATCTTGAAGATGAGGAGGCAATCTGGAAGTGAGATCATTCTAGACTTGTAATCCCACAAATTAAGATGTTGCATTTGAATTTTGATATTAAAGATGTGGAGGAAGATTGCTCTAAAACCATAGGTTTGGAGACTAACAATGTGGATGTGAAAGTTCACCCAGATATAGATTGGAATAGGAAGGAATAAGATGATATAAAACTAATGGCCCGAACCATCTTTAGGGTCACAGGAAGCTGGTTAACAGAAAAGAAGAAGGAGAGAACTGAGAACCCCCCTCTTGAAAAGTGCAGTGCTAAACCAACCTTAACGAAAATGAAGAATGCCTCGTCTAATGTATCTCTTATGGCTCCAAATGCAGGTAAAATTTTGTCCCCCATAAAAAAGGTGATTTCCAGCGAGCACCCAACTGCACCAAGATCGAGACCAAGAACAAGATTAGAGAAGCGGTCTCAGATGGCAGCTTTAGGACTCAACTACCTAGATGTTGAGATCAATGATGATGATATTTCATTTTCTTTGGATCAACAAGTAAAGGAATAGGAAACTTATATTATGAATACAGAGATACCTCAGGTTGAAGACACTCCTGTAAAAAACCCCGATAATCAGATAGTCACTGGTTCAATCCCTCTTTGGCTTACTAAATTGGTGAAAAAGAGGAAAAGCTATAAACCCATTTCACTCCTTGTAAAAGAGATTGTTACCAAGTATGCTACCTGAACCCCCAAGGTGAAGAAAATGAAGAGTGATGCTAGGTTATCCACCAATCCATCAACTAGAAAGGTGATTGCAGAGATAGCCACCTTCAAACCTAAAGAAGGAATTCAAGAACCAAAGGTTGAAGACTTCAAGATCACAAAAATGGAACTTGGTGTTCTAAACAGGGATTCTAGGGATCACCTGTTTAAGTTTTCAGCCGATCATATGCTCGGGTAGTCATAAAAAGATGGGAAAGAGAAACAGAAGTTAAAACACTTAGTCTCCACCATGGGTGAATTCCTTTCCTCACTCACTGATGATGGAGTTCTACCCCTAGCTCAGTCTTCACAGGATTTCTATCCTAATTCAGTCAAAAGCCAAAAGCTAGTAAAACAAATTCAACAGAGGAAGGTTCTAGTAGAGATTGTGAAGACTTGGATAAACAATGTTATCAATGAAGGTAGTGCTTTTATCCATGAGTTTATATCTACTTGTCTCAATGGAGAAACATTAATTTGTGAGGTTCAAACCTTAGTTCAAAGTTTAGAAATGGAAGAAGCTACATGTGAAGCAATTTTTATATAGGTTCAAGAAATAGAAAATTATGGTAGACACATTGATAGACCCCTATATGATACTTATTCTGAAGCAGAACTTCAGATGGAAAAACACAATGTTGTAAGCTAAAATATCTTAAGCTAAAGCGATCAAAAAGGAAGTGATGGATATGCACATAGATGCTCTGAAAGATATCAAAATAGTGAACCCCTCAAGTATTTTGCAGATTGACGAAGGTAGCAGAGACACGGATGCCATGGTAAAGATCTTCACAGACACCATGAACACTCTCAAAGAAAATGAGGCACTGATAGTTCAGGACTTCACCAGAATTGTGAATGTGGAATCCATGTTGTTGCTAAACATAGGTCAGTCACCGAAGCAAGCGGAGAGAATCAGGGAATTAAGGTGGGAAAAGAACGCAACTCACGCGAAGCTGATAGGCCTGAAGAATCTACATTCCCAGCCAGCTCAAGAGTTAAGAAATGTGTTCTGATCCTGGAAGGTCGTGCAAACTACCACATCAGAAGGCCCCAATGAGAGTTAGTGATCTTAGAGGCATCTTTACCCTTACTTTATGTTTTAAGTGACACGTGCCTTGAAACTCTATTTTTGTCAGTTATGTAACTGGTTTTAAACGGTTTTCCTTTTGATATCTGAGAGGCCAGGTTTTTCTAGAGGCTCTCTCGGATGAAAAACTATATATAGAGGAACTCTAAATAGAAAAAGGGTTAGAAAATTAAGGTATAAATTAGATAGTTTTTGTTTTGAAGTAGGTAGTTAGCATAGACTTTTTTTAGATTCTTTAAAACAGCTGGTGACTGATCTTTGATCAGACTTTGATCCGGTTAATATATGAATATACATATGCATGATATGGTTTAGATCTTTGAATCAAAATCTAGAATGTATGTGATTTCTTTGAGAATTGATACATTTAAATCTGTGCATGTGTTTTTTATATTTAGTCACTTCAAGTTTCTTTATAGTTTGTTTTTCTTAGGTTATTTTGTAAATTTTCTGATTTAAAATTAATTAGTAGATTTCTGTTCGCTTCATGGTCATTTCAATTATTAGTTGATTCTATAATTTTACCTCAATACCCAAGAGTATTTGAGTGTTCCTTCTACACTTTATGGTTAAAGGTGTATAGATTTACTTTTATGTCTATAATTCACTGAATATCTTAGAAGGAAGCTAAACCTTAGAAATTCAGAGGGAAGCAATTTCCTATGCTTACCCAACTGTTGATGAATCATTTGTCTTTAAAAACATAGATTCTTTATCCATTTCCATTTAAAAAGAAGAAGACAAATCTGTTCGCCAACAGATTTTTGGTGACTCTACTGGGGAGAGTCCAGTATAAGATAAAAGATTCTCCATTCATTACAATGTTTCAAGATGGTGTTGCCACACGATGATGTGTTCCCTGTGCTTCAACCTAATGTAAGATTTGGAAACATGCAAGAAGACATTATCTCAAGCCTAGCTGAATCAGCGTGGAGGTTCAAACGCAGTAACCAATAGTTTCATCAAGTTCAAGAGGTGCTTGAGAAAGAAGAAGAAGTAGCTAAGCGACTAAGGGGTATACCAGTTGCTCATGAAGTAGTCATAGTAGATAGGCTTGCACAAGTCCCAGCAAGAAATTGAGGCCTAATCCAAATATTGAAACTGGTAGAAAGGAGATATACTAGAGGTGATAGGAGAAAGGGATTGATTGATGAAGATTTTGAAGCTCTAAAGAACCTTAGTTTCAAATTTGATTTCACTTTCAAGAAGAACAAAACTTGAACCTTTAGCAGACTGTCCTCACCTCCATCTACCCCAGTTGTTCCACCTCTTTTTCAAGCCATTGTAATACCTGGTACTATAGTGCCTACTATTCTTAATATTTAGCCTTTGAATTTCTAGTTGCCTAACATGGCTGCCAATCAACCCTGGGGTCAAAATATTGGCCTACTAAATTTAGGAGCTAACCCTCATGGAGATTTTCCTAAAGGTGCTAATCAGGTTTTGCCCAAATTTAGTGGAGATGGAAGAGTAACCACCGATGATCACCTTAATGCCTTTCATACCACCTATGGCATGTTGAGCGTTCCTACTTAGGAAATCATGGTTAGACTCTTTGTTAGAACCTTGGTCGACACTGTTGCCGACTGGTTCAATCATTTACCCAATGGATCAATTACGAATTAGAATGACATGAGACTTGCCTTTGAAACAAGATTCAAATCTCCAGATAATGAGATGTCACTTTTGCTCCAAATCAGCCAAATGAAGAAAGAGATGCATGAGCCCATGCGGGAGTTTGTGGCTAAATTTAATAGAATCTTACAAATAATACGAGTAAATTCTACACCAAGCGACAAAAATAAGAAAATATTTTTCTTAAATGCTATCCCACCTGACATCAATTTTCATCTGTTGAAAGATGGAGTGGCTAACTTGGCCATTGCCCAGACATAGGCTATTCAGCTAAAAGATACTTTCATAATAGCAGGCAAATGGAAGCAAGACGTTCAGGCTTCAAGGAGTTCCTCCTCCTCCACTATGATAGATCCTACGATGTAGAGGTTAATGAATGATATGGCTATGCTCAAGAGGCAGTAGAATAAGGTGAGTTCTCCATACTCATCTCATTACCAAGATGTTAGTCGAAGACAATATAATCAACCTTTGGGAAAAACTCCCCTTTTGATAGCTTCACAGCCCAGATTACAGATTTAACCCACACCAAAAGAGACAATGTGTTCTTTTCATCTAACTACAGATCATGATGGAGAATCTTGTCCTGATTGGTTAAGGTGTCTTCAACTTAATGTTTCAAAAGATGCCATTGGTATAGAAGAGTTGCGAGAAGAGAAAAACTCACCCGATTTTGGTCCTTCTAGTTCTTTTTATCTAGAGTATCAACCAGGTCTCGATAGAAGTGGAAGTGTTTTGGTGACCTTACAAGAACCTGCTTGTGCAATTCCAACAAGGAATTAGAGAATGAAAAAATTCATCCCTGGTTTAACTTCTATTACTGATACTAACAAGGAAACTGAAGATGGAGATACTTCTATAAATTTGAGAAATTCTAAGGTGAAGATCTTGCAAAGAGGTAATCCAACTCCTTCTTTTCCCTTTGACTTTGTTGAATTCTGTAAAAGTACTACAATTTCTATCTCCCCTGTAGAATATCTTAAAATGAACCCTAAAGAGTTGGATAGGTTGGTAAAATATGTTAAAGGAGAGTCTGGTTCAAGTCCCCAATTAGATAAGCCTCTCATAGGTGAAATCACCACCATTGAAGAACCACTCATCTTTAAACCTCAAGACACCCCTCCAACACCAGAAGATTATCCCTTTGTTAATACAATTGAGATTGAGCTACAAGAAAAGAAACCCAATCCATTTTACATTTCCTTGCTTCTAAATGGCCAGAAGCTTAGTAATTACATAATTGATTTTGGCACATCGGACGACATCATGCCTGCCCCAGTTGCAAAAGCCCTAGGTCTCACCTTGACTGCAACTTATGGTCATTGTTACTCTATGGATGGAAAGGAAGTTCCACTAAGAGGTCAAGTCAAAGATGCCCAAGCCGTTCTAGCTGCATACCCTGACAAGTGTCTAAAGTTGACTATTTTGGTAGCATATATCCCAGCAAGCTATGGCATGCTACTCAGTAGAAATTTTTACAAAGATCTAGGAGGGGACATTAAAATGGACTGGTCAGAAGCCCTAATACTAGTTGGCAAAAAGAAAGTGAAACTTGAACCTTAACTAAAGAATAAGTATACTGTGATGCCTTCAGATAATCCAAAGGCTCAAATTTTGTACGAAGAATGTCACTTCAGAAACTATGTTATTCTAACTGATCTTGAAAAGGATAGTGACACTCCTCAAAAAGAAGAGGATATCTAGCAGATGGAATTTGATGGAAGCTATTCTAATTTAGGCTCAGGCACGGGGGTAGTTCTTTTCCCTCCTGATAGAGAATGTATTCCTTTGGCTTTCAAATTAGATTTCAAAAATACTAATAATACCGTAGAATACAAAGCTTTGTTGTTGGGTTTGGAAGAAGCTAAACAAACGGGAGTCAATAAATTGGTTGCGAAAGGTGACACCGAGCTGATCGTGAAATAGGTCATGGGATAGTTCTCTGTCAAGAATGAGATGTTGAGACACTACAAAAATTTGGTATGGGATGAGTTGGAGTTCTTTGAGGCCTTCTCGATTGAATTTATCCCAAGAAGTCAAAATACTAGGGTAGATGCTTTGGTAGTATCAGCTTCACTTTTATTGCCTCACCCTGATTTTAAGACCAAAAATACCAAATTGAAATGATCTACAAGCCTAGAATACATGACAATGTAGAGCATTGGTAAGTCTTTGACATTGATTCCCAACTCAAAGATTTCCTAGAATGTGCCACAGATTTTTCTGATGTATATTTTGAAGGATCCTATAACGAGTGCAAAGTAGTCTATCAAGATGCTGCAGATAGTGATGGAGTGATCTATTTGAAAGGAAATAAGATTCCCAAAGGCCTTGTGTCTCTTAAACATTTGTTCAGAAGAAAATATGATAGTACCATCAAAGAAAAAGTATCTCATGTGCAAAATTAATAAAGAGTATGACAAGATTGATATAGGAGAACAGGATAATCCAAAATGGATTTATATTGGTCTGACTTGTACTTTATCTAAGAAGGAAAACTTGATAAGGTTACTCGGGGAGTATAAAGATGTCTTCACCTAGGGATATGAAGACTTAAAGAATTTTAGAGGAGGCCAATTTGAACACCAAATCCCTTTAAAGCCTGGCGTAACCCCATTTTGTCAAAAGTTAAGGAACTATAATCCAAAAGTGTCCGAAGCTCTTTTAAAGGAGGTAAAAAAAATGTTACACGCAAGGATCATCTATCCTATCCACCATTCAATATGGATCACCAATATAGTTCATGTAAGAAAGAAGAATGGTTAAATCAGGATTTGTGTAGAGTTCCGTAACCTGAACCAAGCAAGTTTGAAAGATAACTATGCCTTGTCTATAATGGAACATGTGCTTCAAGCTATTTTGGGATTTGAAGTTATGTTTATGCTAGACGGCTATTCTAGATACAATAAAATTAGTGTGGCACAAAGTGATTAGTACAAGATGGCTTTTATCACCCCGTGGGGAACTTATGCATATAATCATATGCCCTTTGGGCTAATCAATGCGGGTGCAACCTTCCAAAGAGTAATGAATTCATCCTTTGAAGACCTTTAGAAAAAAATTATAGTGGTATACTTAGATGACCTCACTGTCTTCTCGAAGGAGAGAAGTCAACACTTAAAAGATCTTGAGACAGTGCTCCTGAGGTGTAGAAATCACAGCATCTCTTTGAACACCAAGAAATCAACGTTCTTTGTGGAAGAAGGCAAATTAATTGCTCATATTTTTTCAAAGGATGGGATGCGTATTGACCCTGAGCGGGTAAATGTGATTCAACAGCTTAACTTCCCATCCAGTAGGAGTGGAATGAAGTCTTTCTTTGGTCAGGTGAATTTTTTGAGAGCATTTATTCCTAAATTTTCAGAAATTACTAAGAACATGATTGATATGATGAGCGAGAAAGTTCCTTTCAAGTGGAGTGAGGATGGGTGTCAGGATTTCAGAGATATTAAAAATGCAGTGTCATAGGCTCCTGTATTAAAGGGTCCCAATTTCAAAAAGGACTTTATCATTTATTGCTATGCTTTGGAACATACTCTCTCGGGTATACTAATAGAGAAAGATGAGAAAGGACAAGAAGCACCCATAGCCTATATGAGCACACCACTGAAAAGACATGAGCTTAAGTATTCCCAAATGGAAAAACATGCCTTCACTATAGTAAAAGCAGTGAAACAATTCAGATACTATATACTCCATTCTCATTGCATAGTGTTTGTACCTGATACAGCAGTGAAAATTATTTTGACTCAAAGGGAGATTGGTATGAACAATAGAGCAATCTGGATAGCAGAAATTCAAGAGTATGACAAGGCAATTAAACCAATTAATTTGGTAAGGGGGAAGGGTTTGTGTAAATTGATAGTAGAGAATGTTGAACCATCTGAAAAAATTTATGAAGTACCTATGGCATTGCTATTCATTTTAACTGACCCCTGGTTCTCTGACATGGCCTATTTTCTTACTTACGGTGAATTTCCTAATCACCTAAACCCAAAAGAAAGGCCCAACCTGAAACTGAAGGCTAATCAATATGCGATATCTCAAGGAATTTTGTATAAGACAAGCATAGATGGAACTTTTCTCAAATGCGTGGACATTGAACAACAAAAAGAGCTGTTAAAGGTATTTCATGATGAGGCTTGTGGGGGTCACTACTCTTCAATAGTAATAGAATTTAAAATTCTTTGGAACTGCTTTTATTGGCCCAGCATGTTCAAAGATGCCTACCAATATGTTCGCAATTGTGAAAAATTTCAACTTTTTATTGGAAGACCTCATCTCGCCGCTTTACCTCTTAAACCTGTAATTGTTGATGAACCATTTAAGCAATGGGGTATAGAATTTGTGGGGCTTTTAAACCCACCATCTAGTGCTATAAATGTCTACATCCTCACGACCACTGACTATTTTATGAAGTGGGTGGAAGAAGTTCCCACTAAGAAGGAAAACTCTCAGGTGTTGTACGAGTTCCTCCTGAATTATATCTTTGTCAGGTTTGGGGTACCGGTTAAGATCATAGCTAAAAATGCTACATATTTTTCCTCTAAGGAGATTTCAACCTTCTACTATGAACATGGCATATCTTTAGCCCACTCTTCTGATTATTTTCTGCAAGGGAATGGTCAGGCAAAATCTAGTAATAAGAACCTGGTGATGATAATACAAAAATTGATGGAAGACAATCCCCATGAATGGCATAAGAAACTCTTTGAAGCTTTATGGGAAGACTCAACTACTCTGAAATGAGCAATTGGAATGGCTCCGTTTGAACTAGTAGATGGAATAGGGGCACATGTATCACTACCTTTACAACTTTCCTTGGCTAAGCTCCAAGATATAATTGAAGATGAGTATTTTAAAGATCCTCTGGAGAAACATATCATGCATCTGGCTAGGCTAGAGGAAGAAAGAGAAGATTTAGTGGATCATATTACAAAACACCAGTTAAAAGTGAAGCAGATTTTTGATATGCAAGCACAGCCTCATAACTTTATGGAAGGAGATGAAGTTCTTTTATGGGACAAGAGAAGAGCTCCTAAAGGGTCCCATGGGAAATTTGAGTCTTTATGGAAGGGCCCATTCATTATTTTTGAATCCCTTGGTTCAAATTCTTTTTGGTTGTCTTACACAGATGGTGTGAATCTTCCTTTTACCTATAATGGGTAGAACCTTAAGTTATGCAAGCTCTAATGATGTACCTTAGTTGGTATTCATGTACATATTAGATATTTTTTCCCCTGCTTTCCTTTTTGGTGTGTCGTGGTTGTCTGTTTTTCTTTCCCTTTCTTTGCTTTCTCTACAAAACTAGTTGTCTAGAGTTCTTTACACATTGAGTAATATGTAGTCCCCGGCTAGAGCCAATGTTAGGGTCAATTAGAGTCTCCTTTGTTGAAGTGTCAAAGACCCTTGATATTTCTTTAAACTGAAGCTCTTTAGCGTGTTCCCTTGAAAGTCTCTCCTTGCAGAAACCTTTTAAGCACATATCCCCTTCAAATTTGTCAAGTTCAAGTTCAGTTGTTCTCAAACCGATCCTTTACAAGGCTCAATCTTTAATTGAACCACTTTGAACCTCTTTGAACTCTGGTTCAAAGTAGTTCAAAGTGGTTCAATGAATGTTTTATCTTCTAACGTCTATTTTCTGCAAGTGGGCCCCGACCTATGTTACCTTATGGAGGTGAACCACTTCAAACCTCTTTGAACTCTGGTTCAAATAAGTTCGAAGAGGTTCAGAGATAGATTGCAACCAGAGTCATCTAATAAAAAATAATTGATGGGACCCATGATGTGACCTCATAGCGTAATGATGATTCAGTTTTTAGAAGGGTAGTTATGATTTGACGGGAGCCATGGGGTGAACTTCCAATAAGATCTGGAATGTCATTTAATGACATTTTTAGCATGAGTAGAGGATTTTATTTGAGGTATGATTAATAATGATATTAAGAGTGGTGGATTCCAAACATGCCTTATTGCTGAGTCATTGCAGCTCATAGCATCAAAATTTAATGCTCCCAACTTATGCTCATTAAAGTCAGTCTCTCCGGGTATTATTTTGAAAATATAAATAGTTTTGTAAGTTCTTCTTTCCTATTATTTTTCTATGGAGTCTTAGCTGTGGAGAAGAATTTGTTTCGAGTCTGCGTAAAACAGGTAGCTCCCGAAGCCTTTTCTCTTTTCCTGTTGTTGTTTAACATATTTATTCAAGAGGGGGGGTCATCTGGGTTTTTATTTCTAAAGAGAAGATGAAGTCTAGTTTGCATTTCTTCAACAATGTTAGAAATATGTAGTGTAGAGCTCCTACTATCTCAAAAATAGACCTACTAGGGGTTCCAGTAGAAAAAATGACAATGGATTAAACAAACCGTGCAGCAGAAAAACATAGCCTAGAATTCCTATCGAGTGGGTTATTAGAAGCCACGGCTTTTCTGCCATTAGTTGTATGGCCAGAATTAGTTCAACAATGTATTAAAAGATATGATATTAAATCCAAGTGTATTTTGAATGCGGAAGGCCAAACCCTTGTGCTTGTCAATAGAGAGACTATTATGGTTATTTTCAAAATCCTAAAAGAGTCTTTTGTCAGTTTACACCCACTCAATCCCTAGCTTAGTACAAAGAAAATGAGGATAAAAATTAGAGCCATGTAGCTAGGAAGTGGACTCAAACCAATTACAGAGGTGGCTCTCGTTTGCCCAAAGTGCTCACTAAAGATCACATGAAACCCCTTATTCATGATGTGATAGTGTTACTTCACCGGATCAAAGGTTCAGAACAAGTTCTTCTCTATGAGGAGTGGATCTTTCATTTTATAGAAATTATCTTAGAAGGGGGTCAACATATTGATTGGGCTGAAATCATTGCTAGTTCCTTGAGAGACAAACTCAAACAAGCTCAAGCTATTAGGAAGGAATTCTTTATGTCTTCTTATTTGATATATTGCCTAGCGTACACACAAGATTTGTTCGCCATCTGACATGTCCCTTGGAATGAAGATATTTTAATTTATGAGTACTATCTTTTGTTAAGAAAAGATAATATTTTGGAAAATTATAGGAAAGTTCATGATGTTTTCCTAGGAAAACTGTGTCAACAATTGGTAGGGGTTCCGAACCAAAGAGTTTCATTGGAGGCATGGAAACTAATTCAAACTTATGGCAGCTTGTATATCCAATTCCCATGTTTCACCTACATTCGGATTGGAGGCTTTGATGATGAACCTCTCAAGCTCCCAAGGTTTGCTTTCGACTGTCTTATTTTGGTAGAAGTTTGTAGGCAATTGTTTGTGGTTATCAAAAATGCTCTTCCAAAAGAAAAATGGCATTCCATGTTCCCAGTTAAAATTGGTAACTTAACCTGTAATAATATGATGGATGCTTTGGTGATAGGAAGCAATTTGTTGAGCTTCCATTTGTAGTTTTATAAGGTGAGAAGGGGTTTTGACAATAAGGGCTTTCCTAGGAAATTTTTAAGCCTAAGTAATTATCCTTCACCCAGCTCACACCTAGAAGACCTATGGGAAGATCTCAGAGATGAGGAGGCAATCTGGAAGCGAGATCATTCCAGACTTGTAATCCCAAAGATTAAGATGTTGCAGTTGAATTTTTATATTAAAGATGTGGAGGAAGATTTCTCTGAAACCATAGGTTCGGAGGCTAACAATGTGGACGTGAAAGTTCCCCCAGATATAGATTGGAATAAGAAGGAAGAATATGATATAAAACTAAGGGCCCGAACCATCTTTGGGGTCACAGAAAGCTGGTTAGAAAAAAAGAAGGAGAGAACTAAGAACCCCCCTCTTGAAAAGCGCAGTGCTAAAACAACCTTAATGAAAATGAATAATGCCTCATCTACTGTATCTCCTGTGGCTCCAAATGCAGGAAAAATTTCATCCCTCTAGAAAAAGGTGATTTCTAGCAAGCACCCGACTGCACCAAGATCGAGACCAAGAACAAGAACAGAGAAGCGGTCTCAGATGGCAACTTTAGGACTCCACTATCTAGATGTTGAGGTCAATGATGATGATATTTCATTTTCTCCAGATCAAAAAGTAAAGGAATAGGAAAGTTCTATTATGAATACAAAGATACCTCAGGTTGAAGACACTCCTGCAAAACCCCCGATAACCAGATAGTCACTGGTTCAATCCATCCTTGGCTTACTGAATCAGTGAATAAGAGGAAAAGCTATAAACCCATTTCACTCCCTGTAAAATATATTGTTACCAAGTATGCTACCTAAACCCCCAAGGAAAAGAAAATGAAGAGTGATGCTAGGTTATCCACCGATCCATCAACTAGAAAGGTGATTGCATAGATATCCACCTTCAAACCTAAAGAAGGAATTTAGGAACTAGAGGCTAAAGACTTCGAGATCACAAAAAAGGAACTTGGTGTTCTAAACAGGGACTCTAGGGATCGCATGTTTAAGTTTTTAGCCGATCATATGCTTGGGAAGTCACAAAAAGATGGGAAAGAGAAACAGAAGTTAAAATAGTTAGTCTCCACCATGGCTGAATTCCTTTTCTCACTTGTTGATGATGGAGTTCTTCCCCTAGCTTAGTCTTCATAGGATTTTGATCCAAATTCAGTCGAAAGCCAAAAGCTAGTAAAACAAATTCAGTAGGGGAAGGTTCTGGTAGAGATCGTGAAGACTTGGATAAACAATGTTATCAATGAAGGTAGTGCTTTTATCCATGAGTTTATATCTACTTGTCTCGATGGAGAAACATTACTTGGTGAGGTTCAAAC
>MU225430.1:2566547-2587375 GCA_018584345.1 Thuja plicata
AATAAAGATACATAGCTAATCAGTGTCCACATCAACAAATACTGTGTTAACAACAATCTTAAGAGGTAAAACCTGCCTGAGTATTTGTGGAGCTCAAAAATGAAGAAGGACCTTATCCAGTCCTTAGAAATTAGGCTTTTCTTGTCTCTAAATCAGTATTAGAAGATACAGTATTCAAACAGACATTTCAAGCATTGTGGTTCATACAAGAAAAATCCCTAACATTATCTATCCACAATTTTGAAAACATTTATGGAAAAATTGAATGGAAAACATAAGAATACTAAATCCAAGAGTCAATGTGTCTATAAAGATCAACATATCTAATCTAATAGACATGTGATTGAAAAGAAAAAAAGAACATCCAAAATGCCATAATGGTCCACCAAGAAAAAAAAAATCAAAGAAAATATGGGTTCCAGAATCCCTCATTCAAGAAATGCATTCAAAGGTATCACAAAAGAAAAAAAAATCAACAATGATGTGGATTCCATGTCACTTTTAAAAAACTTAGGTACAAAAGAAAACAAAAATTGTCATTCAAGCTTTCAAAAGATTTTACTCCATTCGTTCCAAAAAAATTTGACTTTCCAATTTTACTTTGGGTTCCTATACCCCAAAATCCACTACCTCAGCTAATCCATCAGCTCCTCCATTCATTTTGGGTTCATGTATCCCAAGATCTACATTATTTCCTACATCAAAATCTCAAGCTTTCCAATTTATTTTTCCTCTATCATCTCATCACCCTTTGAGATATGTGCCAAAGTTGATCTTGTCACCATTTCTACCTATCCCTACATAAACCTTCCAAAAAATAATCTATTATCGAACACCTACTTTCCATCCTTTCATCCCCCTTATCCAATCACATGAATCCTTATTGATGCAAGGAAGGTAGGGACAACAGGGGCCCAAGCCACTTCCATCTATCTAGACCAACCTTGCAAAACAACACAGAAGCAACTACACAAGAAGGAGAGAAGAAACAATAGATCCTATACTTTCTATTAATTGATAAAACTCAATACATGTTGGGCTGTGAGGCCTTCCTAGTTTTGGCCATATACATTCAAAATAATTACATAATGATCTTCATACATGTGAAGTCATAGACTTACCATCCAAATATCCTAAGACTTATTCTTCTATCCAAGATCTACTATCTTCCAATAGAGCTTCTTCCTAAATCTAAGAACTTGAATCAAATATATACAAGATTCCATCAAAGATGTCGGCACTCAAATCCAAAAGAAAGACCAAGATTTAGGTCCACACATATCCCAATGAGAGATCCCACATTAATTACACCATGGAAATTAAATGCATAAGTCAGATAGATCAAGATAAACAACTCGGTAAGAAGATAACTGGGCAACAAAAACAACTTGGTAAGAAGATAACCGAGAAACATAAATGACTCAGTGAAAGAATCCACTGAGTAGCCAACATATACCAAGACCTTTTGGTAAATAAAGACAAAAAGAGTAACCGATAAACATCAGTTACCGAGCACTTCACCAAGCAGCCTTCGAACAAGATTAAAAAAAAACATATTTTTGGTTGATCAGGATTGCCAAGAACCAAAGATGCTCCTGCATCAGACACCTGGGGTTAAAATAAATGATTCCTTGAATCATGTGTCAAGTCCAACCTGAAATGAATATAACTTATTTTGATAAATTCAAGATGAGTTCTCAATCGGTCTGTTCTTCCATTTTATTTGATACTCCATGTATTCTTTTCCTCTTGTACTTTTGCCAACTCTCTATTTAAAAATTTGTTCAACTTCCTCTATCTATTTCAAAGGATAATCACTCGATACTATCACTTCTTCATCAGGTTCATGATATTCATACAATTCTAAAATATTTAATAAGGGTGATATATCCAGGTCATTGGGTAATTCCACTTCTCAAGCATTTCACTGTTAAATCTTCTCAGTATTTTGCAAGGACCAAATTTCTTCATTTTCAATTTTCCATAAGTTTTAATAGGAAATCTTCCTTTCTTAAAATAAACCATTACATCATCACCAATTTTATGAACTCAGTAAACTTTTCTACTTCAACACTTCTTTTCTCTTCTCCAATAATGTCTCTCAAGTCTGATATACCTCTCGGTTGTTTTCCATGTACAATCTCAAAAGGTGTCTTTCAAGTACTTATATTCACTAGACGATTGTAGGAAAACTCTTCTTGTCTCAACATCAAATCTAAATTACTCACTGTTTCTCCAACTAAACATCTCAATAAGTTACCCAAAATTTGGTTTACAACCTTTGTTTGTCCATCATTCTGTTGATGAAATATAGAACTATACCTTAACTCAGTATCCAACTTCTTCCAAAGTGTTTTCCAAAAATAGATAACAAATTTACTCTCTTAGTCAGAGATAATACTCTTCGGTAATCCATGCAATCTGATAATCTCCTTAAAGAAAAGATCTACTATATGTACTGCATCTAATGTTATCTTACATGGTATGAAATGTTTCATCTTAAAAAATCTATCCACAACCACAAATATGGAATCATTACCTGTTTCTATCCTCGGTAAGCCAAGAACAAAATCCATGCTGATATCACTCCAAGGTTTCTTATGAATAGTAATCGGTGTATACAAACCAATATTCTGACTTACTCCTTTAGAAAACTTAATGTTTTACCAATACCAAAATGTCCAGCCAAACCACTACTATGTTTTTCCTTTATCAAATTAGTTCTCATTAATCCTCTCATTATACACAACTGAATACCTTTGAACAACATATCTTCCTGAATTAAATAGTCTTCATACTTACTTGGTTGACTTGGAATAGGTGCTCTACACACTGTCCACTACTCAAAAATTAGTATCATTTTCATACAAATGGTTCATATCATGAAAACCAAGAACTTCAATTCTCATTTTAGCAAACAAAGATCTTCTTCTACTCAATGCATCAGCAACTCGGTTAGAAATTCCACTCTTATGCTTTATCACAAATGTGAAACTCTGCAAATACTCTACCCATTTCATATGTCTTCGATTCAACTTATTTTGACTACCTAAATATTGTAAAGCCTTATGATCAGTATACAACACAAATTCACTTGACATCAAATAATGTCTTCATTTCTTCATAGGTCGAACAATAGCATAAAACCCTTGATCATAGACAAGATATATTTTCTTTTAGCATCATTCAACTTTTTACTAAAGAAAGATTTACGTTTACCTTCTTGAGTCAACACAAATCGTATTGCACTTCCACTTGCATCACATTCAACTTGAAATACCTTATTGATATTAGGTAAGGCTAACACAGGTAATTCAACAACCTTTCTCTTCAAAGTCTCAAAACTCTTAACAACGCCATGTGTCCATTTGAATTCTCATTTGTATCCTCTCATTGTCTTAGTCATAGCATTACAAATAAAACTAAACTTTAAGATAATTTTCCTATAAAATATTGCCAATCCATGAAATGGACATAGTAGACATTCTCAGGTGTAGGCCAACTAAGTATAGCTTCAACCTTCTCAGGACCCATCGTCAAACCATTAGCTGAAATCAAAAAACCTAAATACACAATTTCTTCTTTCATGAAGGAACACTTTTTTGGATTTATCAGCAACTTCCTGTAAAATAATTTTCTTATATGCATCAAATGCTCTTCTCTAGACTTATTGAATATCATAATATCATCCAAGTATACAATCACACATTTATTCAATAATTTCTTCAAAATTTTATTCATTAATCTCATAAATGTACTCAATGCATTAGTTAGAACAAAAGGCATAACCAACCATTCATACAAACCTTCTCTCATCTTGAAAGTAGTCTTCCACTCATCACCTTCTCTGATTCTGATCTTATGATATCCACTCTTCAAATCAATTTTGCTAAAATATCTTTCTCAACTCAAACAATCCATTATATCATCCATCCTTCATATAAGAAACCTATACATTACTGTGATCTTATTGATTTCTCTTGAATCAGTGCACATTTACCATTCTCCATTCTTCTTAGGTTCCATTACGGTTGGTACTACACATGGACTCAAACTTTCTCTGATCAAACCCTTGTTCAACAACTAATGAAATTTTTTGTTAAGCTCTTCATTCTCAGTCGGTGCCAACCAATGTGGTGCTTTGTTTGGTAAACTAGCTCCAGAAATTAGATCCATACAATGACTAATATATCTCATTGGTGGTAACCATTAGGTACATTATAAAAAATGTTCTCCTTATACTTAGTGAGTAACTTCTCAACTTCTGCTAGAATTTCATCTTCCATATTCTTACTCAGTTTGTTAGGAATCAAATAATAACAAATATCATCTCTTTTCAAATCCTTGACAAACTGTCTACCTTCAATCAAACAAACTTTCATGGATGTAAATATCTCACCAATAAATTTTTCAACCAAAGGTAACAATATTTTTTTCTTACCATCAACCCAAAGAGTATATCTATTCAATATTCCATCATGTATATCATGTCTATCATACGGCCAAGGTCTACCCAACAAAATATGACAATAATCCATTGGCATAATATCACATAACACCTTATCATAATACTTTCCAATTTTCAGATTCACAAAACATTGTTAACTCACCATTAGTGTATATTCATCCTTGGTCAATGAGATCAGATAGGGTTTTAGATGTTTCATTCTTTCCAACTACAAATTTGTGACCATTTCCTTAGATGCTACATTCTCTGAGCTTCCACTATTAACAATTGCCTTCCAAACTTTATGACCTGCAACACTACATTTGGTCTTGAACAAACTTTTCCTGACAGGATCTTTCTTATCTTTATCACTCCAAAGTATCCTTCTGATCATTAGATTTCCTTCCTTCTTAGGTTCATTCACTGACTCTTTATGCACCAAAGCATTTTTGTTACTACCGACTTTCTTTCTTGCATGTGTACACTCAAAAGATCAATTTTCTTCTTCACCACAACTGTAACAAGATCCTTGGAACCTATTCTACTTTAACCACCTTGGGAGTAATTTCCTCTTACTTGGTGTGAACTTCCACCTTTCCATTCAGTCTTCCCCTTTTCTTGATGTGTGTCTTAAATTGACTTGTTTGGGTCAGATCTACTATTTTCACCATGAGATCTACCTCTTCCTCTAGGGAATCTACCACCTCTGCTTCTTTGTCTTTGTTCATATCTCTTGTTAAGTTTTTCCTCAGCTTAGGGAAAAATGATATGCCTCCTCAATGATTTCCATCTTGACCAAGCTGATATAATCTTGTATAGAACTTGTTAATCCATTTAGATATCTTGTTATTCTTTCCAACTCATCTTCAACATGTCCAGATCAAAGGTCTAATCTATAGAATTCTTGGGTGTAATATTTTACCAAGCTATCTTTCTGCTTCAAACTTTTTACTCTCCTAATCAGGTTAATCTGGTAATCACAAGGTAGAAACTTCCTTTAAATTTGTTTATCATCTTATCATGTACCTTTATTTTTTCCTTACCTTTCTTGTTTTGATCCAATTGTAGATGCTCCCACCACAAGGATGCGAGACCTTTCAAATTTGTGCTTGCAATCTTCACCTTCTTCTCCTCTGATACATTTTCATACTTAAAGTATTTTTCAATCTTAGCTATCCAATCTATCAATTCATCATAATCCAATTTTCCACTATACTTAGGAGGGTTAAACTGAAGAGCGGATTTCAAACTTGTCAACGCTCACAAGAATCTCTCTTCTTACTGATCCATAATAGGTGCAGGTGTAGCTTCTCCTTGCACTTCTTCTAATTCATCATCACTAACATCTTCAAGATTTCTTCCTCAGTGTTGGGATCTCTCAACAAATTCCAATATTGCGGCTATCTGTCTTAGCATATCAACTAGACTTGGATCTGCATTTCTTCTCCCATGAACCATCTTGAATCACTCTGCAACTGTAGATCAGATCACAATCTGCTACCCCATAACAATATTCACTGAAATAGGGTTAGGGATTACAAGAAGGAACTTAGATCTTACCTCCACTATGATACCACCTAACTCAAAGAGGGTAGGGAAGATAGGAGTCTAAGGCACTCCCAGCTATCAAGACCAACCTTGCAAAATAGCATGGGAGCAAAAACACAAGAAGGAGAGAAGAAACAACAAATACTTTCTATTAATTTATCAAACTCAATACATGTCAGGCTATGAGGCCTTCCCAGTTTTGACCATATACATTCAAATGAATTACATAATGATCTTCATATATGAGAGGTCACAAACCTGCCATTCAAATATCCTAACACTTATTCTTCTATCCAAGATATACTATCTTCCAAGAACTACCTCCTAAATCTAAGAAATTGAATCAAATATATACAAGAGTCCACCAAAGAGATTGACACTCAAATCCCAAAGAAAGACCTTGATTTAGATCCACACATATCCCAATGAGAGATCCCACATTAATTATTCCATGGAAATTAAATGTAGAAGTCACCTAGATCAGGATAAACAAATCGATAAGAGAATTGAGCAACAGAAACAATTCGGTAAGAAGATAAGCGATCAATAGAAATGACTCGGTGAAAGAACCCATTGAGAAGACAACATACAACGAGACCTATCGGTAAAGAAAGACAAAAAAAGTAACCAAGTAACATTAGTTACCAAGCACTTCACCGAGAAGCCTCCAAACAAGCTAAAAAAGAAAACATTTTTTTGGTAGATCAGGATTGCCAAGAACCCAAGATACTCCTGCATCAGTTATCCACCATCTACCTTATCCTCCATATCATTATCCTTCTTATTACCCTATAAGAATATTTTTCCATACTTTAAATAGTCATGTGTCATCATCGTATATATTTCAGAGGAATACTATCTAAAGGGATAGAGGCTTGAGTCCCTCTCACAAGTTAAAAATATATATACATATATATAAAGTAAAATAAAATTGAAAAAGAGGAAAAATTGCATTAGTGAAAAGCTGATAAATAGGTGCCTTGGTAGAAAAAGTAAAGAGAAATAAATACATCTTATGGTGAAAACTAGTTTTTGTGGCACCTTGGGAAAGTAGCATGATGAAAACTTAGCAAACAAACAGTTAGAATGATATAGAATAATAGAGACGGGGGGTCGAATCAATTATCCTCATGTCTAGAAGTACCAATTGAATTTTCAAACAATTTAACCAACTCAGATGCACTGGGTAATCCACTCGGTCTCTATAGCATAAAATTAGTGACATTAACTTATAGTTCTAATCAACTTGTTAAATATAAAACTCTTAACAATACAACACATCAAATAATATTCACATAAGCATGACACCTAGATTTAACATGGAAACCCAATATGGGATAAACCACCATTAAGATGCTACCATATTTTCACTCTTTTGAAGTGAGCTCTATGAGGAGCCAACCCTATTAAAGGTTAAAATACACATTGTTAAATGTGACCCAATTAAAGGATTTAATCACCATTTTAAAAGTGAGCCTTGTTAGAGGGATAGACCATTCAATTAGAATTTCAACTTGATTAAATGATTGACAATATGGTTGTTAGGTCAACCTTGTTTAAAAGGATTTTTCACTAATAGAATGGTTAGAAAGTAATAGTAATGTGATCTAAAACATACAACTCACTTTGCAAATACAAATCCACTTTTTCTCAAATGCTAATTCACTGATTGGCCTCCATTGTCATCTCTATCACTCATATCTACTTGGAAATCCTTAAGGAAATAACCACTATACAGTCCTATATTTCTCTTCTTAGCTTGTTGGTATTTGAAAATTTTTATGATTTGAAATCCACCAATATACCCTAAGAATAAATTTAGGAGTGGTTAGCTCCAAGTATGAAATCTCTGCAAAGTAACTAGACCAACTATAGGGAAAAGACTATAGTCTACACTTTTGGATCTATTAAACCAAGGAGGGTACACCTAATCCAGATAACATACAAATCTTTACAACTCTTTATCACTCTAGATTAAAACAATAGATAATGGTAAGAAAGTACTAAATGCTAACCAAACATTCAATGACTCTCTATTACCATGTAGGACATAAAACCAACCACCATAGGATATGAAAGAACTTAGTAATGGTTTTTATGTGTAAACTTTTCAGAACATAGCCAAACTCAATCAGACATATATTAACAAGGGATATACTAGTTATTGATCAATGCCTCTTCCATTGGGAAACACTTCAATACAAATACTAAAAACTAGAATAAACCTATTGGCAAAGACTCATATCCATAAATACAAGAAACTTAGACAATACAGTTACTATATAATCCTTATATAGATAAAGTAGCTGAATTTATTTTATATCCAAAGCATATCCAATTTTATCCTCGATCAAAACTATAGAATAGAACATATACACATATAAATGGTATCTAATGAATCAGAAGATCCAAAATTCAAAGGGAAAACAACAAGGAGAGACCTGAAACTGAGAAACTTATATTGAGCATGATAAATGAAGGTTTTGTATCAACATGAATGAAGGAATACACCCCTTAATAATATGAAAAAGATCAGAGAAAATTTATATCTTTCTTGAATACAGTCTGATACAAATCTATAATATCCCTCGAACAAAAAATTCTAGAATGCCTACCACAAAGAAAATAAGGAGATATATAGAAGAAGGAGAACCATAAATTTAACATCTATCTGACACTTGTCCTTCTTCATCAATTTGATTTACAAAAGTCCTTCTTACTAATTTGATCTTTCTTCAAAAGATCTAATTTGATGCTCCATCAACCAATCATAAAGGCCAAATAGACACAGCATGGGAAGAGAGTTCCCTCAAACATCATACAAACTAGAGACCCATGTCATCACCATGCAAAAATTAATGCATCTAGTACAATAAGAATGTCCTTAGCCACTAAAAGACGCCCTTCATGTTGAGCCAAGGACAAAAAGAACGTCGAGCCACTCCCCTACATGTCTGAAACATGCTACCATAGATGGAACCCTTAGGAGAGAATTTGAAATTTCAAAAAATAGTAACAACAACTACTCCTGGCACTGAAAACATAATCAAAGGCTGAGATAAAAAAAAAAAATTCACAACTTTAAAACCGAGTCGTAGATCTTTCTCTTAATCACCTAGGCATCAAGGAAAAAAGATTACTTAAGCCTGGTCAAACTCCACTAACCTGCAAGTGGAACCTCCCCATTGGGCCTTGGAACCACCTATTCCTTACCCCTCGTGCATAGGCCCCACACTTCTTACTGCCAACTTGGATGCGTGGAAACATCTCACCATCCCGTAATGCATATCCATCATGCATCCTTCCTTCGTGCGATGGAAAAAATCATTGGATTTGATCTCCCTTTTACCACCTTCATCTTTGCCAATGTTTCCACACATCACCCTTTCATTTTATCCACCTTACTAGTCCCACCATTTATCTTTCCAGTTGTGCCACATTTCACCACCTAATTTGTTGGGACCTTTTCCACCTCATCATCCTACTTTTCCATGCCAGCTTTTATTTTTCCACATGTTAGCACCCATGCCATGGTGCTATTTGACTAGACCTATCATTAATCGAATCGCACTGTAGCACTTTTCCAACACCTGTCACCATGTCAACCACGTCACCCAAGCAAGGGCCAAAAAAAGTACCCTCCTTCCTGCTAGTTGGCCATCACTAACAGTCACTTAACCACCTAAGCTTGAAATTCTCACTAAAAATTTACATGCCTTTCGACACTTAACCATTGTGCACTCAGCTATAAAAATACTAAGCTCTTATTCGACACTGGGAATGTGGAATAAAGGATTTAGATTGTTTCAAACACAAAATAAAACTAGAAAATACACCATGGATTCTGAATTTTTCTAGCACTTTCAACTGCATAAAGACCATCCAAAGGTAGAAAAATATGACATCCTTGTCCCTCTGCAACATTCTTATGCAATAAAAAGAGGAAACTCTCTACAAATAAAGACTTCTGCAATTAAAGCTTTGCAAAAATCTCAAAAAGGTACTCGCAAAAATGAGTACTAACAGTTGCTTTGAATGGGGAAGGTTGAACTCAAGTTCAATGCTAGATTCCATAATCTTAGGGGCAAGCAGACCACCTAGAGGAAAGAAACTAACCTATAGCAGACAAAAAACAATAAAAAGAAAAGCTCCTACAAAAAGAAAAGATCTACATCTCTGCAACTTTATTAACTGATTTGAAGGAGTCAAACTAGGATTGACTGCCTAAACCCATCACAAAATTTGTGGTCCATCTTGCCTCTATCATAAACAAAATATTCTTCTCCCAGCATTGAAAACAAGCTGACAAAACCACTTTCATTTTCCTAATCAACCCTACTTTCATATACCACTAGCTCAACACATTAAATTTTATCACCATACCCATCACTTGAGTCTGTAAGAAGATCAGACAAGCTTTGACAATGTAAATCATGTGGAATATGCATGTTACATTCATTAGATAAAAATAAATCAAACCTAATACAATATTTCTCAGTATTAAACCCAATGCCACATCTAAGGGAAACAATATCTAGCTGAAAGGAAAAGCACTTGTATTCTGCCATGTAGATGGTGGCATCATTCATAGTGTTTGGTTCCACATCACAATCCTCATATAAATGATTAGAAACCGTGTGAAAATCCCTATTGTAATCATTATGAAAAAGACTGGCTGACCCATATCAATGTCTATATCAAATAATATATTAGGAAACTTACTAATGTGATAGCCCATATCAATGCCACACTCACCATTTTCAAAGGGAAATAGATCATAATCTGAAAAAGAGTAATGTTCATCATCATCATCATCATCATCATCATCATCATCATCATCATAACATGAAAGGTCCACATCATGATTCCTATTCTCCTCTGCAATGGAACCATCTTGCACCATGTCAAGGGTTTGCATACTAATAATAGAGTTCCCTAAAGAACTCATTTGCAAAATATCAACATTATACAAACCACAATTTTTTCAGTTGGACGGAGACCACAAATCAACATATTCATCATGAACATGCACAACTTGAGCAACTAAAAGGCCATCCTGCAATGTCTTAATTAAATATTTAGAATCTAAAATATATTCAAAATCCACACAACAATCCCAATTAGTAGTTAACATAATATCAAGAATCTCTATGTCCCTTAACTCTAAAAAAAGACTGATGCTTTCATCATATGATAGATCAGTTTAAATTTATTTTAGCTAAATGGTACATATGCACAAGAAGAATCAAAACAAACATGTCAAAATTAGGACCTCTTAACTCATATTCTTTGTCAAACTCAATGTGTGTTTGGTGCAAGAACTCAAATCTATCCATCCCTGAATATCTAAGATATTCACAAGTTAGGAACTCTGAAATTTTTTCACTTTGGCGTGAACCACTATAAACATCTTCACCCACTTTCAATATTTAGTCACAAGCAACATCTTCACTTATGAAATTTTATCCTCTTTCTGACCACAAACATCCTCTACCTCTTGTTGAGAAGAAGCATCACTTTCATGATTACAAGAGAGAGAATCCACAATGGATACATCTCCATCATAGGTTCCATCATCCTCAACATAAGTCTCAATAGGTACATCCTCATGTGTAATCTCAAAATTAGGACCTTCCTCATTATTTATCCAATTATTTATATGCACATAACGCTCTTCCCTCAAGGAAGTTGACCAATGGGTTGATTCAGGAAAATAAAGTTCCAAAAAAAAACAAATGAAAGTAGACTCTTGAAACTCAACACCCCTTGGAAGCTCATCATATGCATCACAAAACCTTTCATAAAAAAAAGGTATTGATACATCCCTTCTCCTTCCCATCTTTTTTTCTTATAAGCAATATGTAATCCCTTTAGATGTCTTGGTCTAATGATGCAATGCTCCTATTCAATTTATCAATTTCAACTAGTACAATACTTCCATATGTCTTTGCAAAATGCAACTCTAATCGTGAATCATGAAAACCTCTATCCACACCTTATTCTTTCTCTTAGTGCTTAGATCACTTAATAAGGAGGCATTTACAAATTTAAAAAATTAAATATCGGGATTTCTTGTAGCAAATGCATATATATATATGAAGTCATCTCCAAATTACCCTTTAAAAATTTGGTAGAGTCGTCACCCCTTTGCAGAGAAAAATATTTGAATCATTTGAGAACTCATTTCCAACTATAACCTTCTTTAAAAAAAAAGATCACAACACACCCTCAATAGGGTCTCATATTGATTTCTCTATTGACTATGCTCATAGTCACAGGAGTCCAAACATCTTTTGCATCTTCACTACAAGTCCATCCCTTTCCTGATTAGCCTTTCTTTAATCATGAACACTAGTACAAATCAGAGAACTCAGAGTCGCCACTCAGCACATGTGAGATACTATATGTAGAACTTTAAGAACTTGTACTTTTAGACACTTTACAATAACATATATAACAGACTTGAATCTCTCTATAAAACATGAGGAATATCTTTTTGCAGAACACGACTATATAAATTTTGGCACATGAATCTCCCAAGTAGAGTCACCATTTTGTTGGTGTTTGAAAATGTTTATTCTTTGAAAGACACCAATATACCTTGATAATGACTTTAGGAGTGGTTAGCGCCAAGTATGAAAGCTCTGCAAGGTAACTGGACACCCTATAGGGACAAGACTATCGTCTGCCCTTCTGGCTCTATCAAACAAAGGCGGGTACACCTAATCCATATAACATACAACTCTTTAAAACTCTTTATCAATCTAGATTATAACAAGATATGATTGAAAGAAGGTAGTAAATGCTAACCAGACATTCATTGACTCTCTATTAACATTTAGGACATACAACCAACCACTAGAGGATATGGAAGAACTTAGTAATGATTTTGAAGTTTAAATTTTTTGGAACATAGACAAACTCAATGAGACATTTATCAACAATGGATGTACTAGTTCTTGATTATTGCCTTATCCATTGGGCACCACTTAAATACAATGCTGAAAACTAAAACACACTTATTTGCAAAGACTCATAGCCATAAATATAAGCAACTCAAACCATACACTTCTTATAGAATCCTTTATATAGATAAACCAATTGAATCTATGTTATATCCAAATCTATTCAATTTGATCCTAGATCAAAACTATAGAATAAATCCTATGTAATAAATAAGAAGATCCAAAATTAAAAGGGAAAACAACAAGTAGAGACTTGAAACTAAGAAACTTATATTAAGTATGATGAATCAAGGTTTTGTATCAACATGAATTAGGGAATACAACACTCAATAATCTGCAATATCGCTGGAACCCAAAATTTATGAATGCCTACCACAAAGAAAAGAAGGAGATATATAGAAGAAGGAGAACCCTAAAGGTAACATCTATATGAAACCTATCCTTCTTTGTCAATCTTATTTACTGAAGTCCTTCTCACCGATTTGATATTTCTTCAAAAGATCAAGAAAAAGATCTTATTTGATGCGCCATCAACCAATCATAAACACAGAATAGACATAACATGGGCATAGAGTTCCCTTAAATAGCATACAAACAAGAGACCCATTTCATCACCATGCAAAAATTAATGCATCCAAGACCATAAGAATGTCCTCAACCACTAAACATCACCCTTAATGTTGATCCATGGATGAAAATAACCTCAAGCCACTCCCCTACACGTCTGAAACGTGCTACCATATTTGAAACCCTCCAAAAACCATTTGATATTTCAAAAAATAGTAAGAATGGCTACTACTAGCACCAAAAACATCATCAACGACCAAGATCAAATCTTTTCACAACTTTAAAACTGAGCCATAGATCTTCCTCATAATCACCTGGGCATCAAGTAAAAAATATTATTTAAGCCAAGTTAATCTCCATTGAACTCCAAGTGGAACCTCTCCATTATGTCTTGGAACCACCTATTCATAAACCCTTGTACGTAGGTTCCACACTTCTTATCACTAACCTGGACATGTGGAAAGATCTATCCATCATGTGATTCATATCCATCGTGCATCCTTCCTTTGCGCAATGACAAAAACCATTGGATTTGATTTCCTTTTTACCACCTTCACCTTTTCCAATGCTTCCATGTGTCACCCTTTCATTTGATCAACCTTATCAGGTGCACCATTTATCTCGCCACATGTGCCACATGGCACCACTTTATTTGCTACCATCTCTGCCACCTCATTATCCGACTTGGTCCCACCACCTATTAGTCTACCACATGTCAGAACCCGCACCACGACACTATCTGACTGGACCTTTCATGACTCAAATCATTCCATATCACCTTTCTGACACCTATCACCATGTTGACCACCTCACCTTAGTGCGGGCCCACAAAATTACCCTTCTTGCCGCTAGCTATCCGCCACTAATCGCCACTTAATCACCTAACCTCAAATTTATCACTAAAAAGTTGTTTGCCTTTTGGAACCAAACCATTGTGCCCTTAGCTATAAATATACTAAGATATTTTTTTCCTTGTGAATGTGGGATAAAGGACTTAAACCATTTAAAGCACAAAAAAAATGAGCGAAGGCACTATGGATTCAAACTATTTACAACACTTTAAACTACATAAAGACCATGCAAACTAAAAAAAATAATGACATCCTCGTCCCTCTACAACATTCTTACGTAATAAAAATAGGAAAATCTCCGCAACTAAAGACTTCTGCTATTAAATCTCTACATGAAGTTCAAAAAGGTACTCACAAAAATGAGTACTAACACATATTTATCTTCCTTCTCCTTACATTTACCAAGGGACTCAATTAACTTCTACACACATAACCTCCAACTAGGTTAATCTTATACCTCTCTGATAAGGTAGCTAGATCTTTTTCCACTTAATCATCAACATAGATCTTAGGGTTTGGTCAGATCCAACGAATCCTTCCAACATTTAATTTTCCATCTACCTTGTGGAATACATCCTAGAACTCCTTATTGAATCCATACATAAAAATTGTTAAACATATATTAAATTCTCATTTTATTCCTCACAATGATTATCCTTATCTTAAATATACTTCACATATCCCAAGAAATCAACTATGTCAGCTATGATCTGAAATCTTCCTCAAACTGTCAATATACTGACACCCAGTCATCACTATGTTCTTCAGCTCAGTCATCACTAGATAAGTCGGTAATCTACTCGCGCTTGGTAAATACTAATTCTTGGTCGACACTAAATTTTCTCGGCATGTATTGGCACTCGGTTGACACTTGCATCACTCAGCACAAACATAAGTTCCTTAATATTCTGTTATGTTACTTGGTCAAGACTAAAACTGTAGTCATCCAAACTTTACTTGGTGTAAAAGATAAACAACATATTACCTTACCAAGGTTCACTCTTATCAAGTACCCTTTTTAGCTTCACATAACTACACCATTTCACGAGGTCTTCTTGTTATCTCCTCTTAACAAATATTCTTCACCAATCAATTGATATGGCACTTTAGAAGATAGCAACTATCTTACTAGTTAAGGTTTGGCATCAATTGCAATATAAAAATTGTTTCAATTGTAGCTTCCAACAGTCTCCCTCTTTGGAATTTATTTCAAACACATGAAAAAAACACATGTCAGGTTACTAAACAATCCAAACAGTATGTTATGTAAACAAATTTTCATTAATATCCTTAGGTTCATTCTAATTCTCTCCAATATAAATATTACCTCCCTCTTGGATAGACTTATCTATGTATCTTATATCTCTCTATGTCTTCTCTGAATATCTCCCTCATTGTATAGTCTCTGTGTAATTCTCCCTCTTTGTCATATCTCCCTTAATGTCCAATATGAATATCTCCCTCTATACATTTCTCTCATAGTATATCTCCCTCTTTGACAAAAATTCCAAAGACATACATCTTCACCATGTCGATATTTTGGTGTCAACTATATGAATTCTATGCTCCCTATATCATCTTTCTTATGAATAATCAATTCCTTTTGCATTACTTTTCACAGCTTTAGGCAACTCCTAAAATGTGACCACCTTTGCATCAATTTGTTAGATATTTTCTATAATACATTTGATGTATTCTAATCCTAGTTAACCTCAGATAGGGGAATCACACCTAATTTACCACTCAGATACTCATGGGAATCCTTAGGTAATGCCTTAGTAAATATATCTGGTAATTGTTCCTTTGTATTTTTATATTTAAATCTTAGTTATTTTTCTTTTACCAACTCTCTCAAGTAATCATACTTGATAGAAATATGCTTGGTCTTTGTATGCATCACAGGGTTATTTGAAATATTAATAGCACTTGCATTATCACACAAAATAACAACTAGTTCAGTGATCTCTTTCTTCATTCCTTTAAATAATTTCTTGATTGTGTTCTTGTTTTTCTTTCATCTGCTGAGCTGTCATAACTGTAGGCACTGTTATGTAATCATGCTCCACATAGTATTTTTCTTCTTCTCCAATTTTACCTAGAGCTTCATCAAACTTTTCAATGTAGGGAAGTTCTGCTTTTTGAGCCTTGGTACCTCCTTTTTAAACATCTTGATCTTCATCTTTAAGTACCTTCAAACTTTTCTTTACAAGAACCACAATGCTCTAATACTGATTGTTAGAATGATTTATAATAAGTAAGAGGGGGGGGGAGGTGAATCAGTTATCCTTAGGTTGAGAAGTACCAATAAATTGTTTAAACAATTAACTGACTCAAATCCACTCAGTAATCCACTTGGTCTCTATAGCATAAAATTAGTAACATAAACTTGTAGTTAACTATCCTAATGTAATCAACTTGTAGAATATAAAAATCTTAACAATAAAATACATCAAATAACATTCACACAAGTATGACACCAGGATTTAATGTGGAAACCCAATATGGAAAAACCACGAGTAACATGCTATCAACTTTTCATTCTTCTTAAATGAGCTTTGTAAGGAGCCAAGCCTGTTAATGGTTAGAATACACACTGTTAAATGTGACCCTATTAAAATATTTAATCACCCTGTTAAAAGTGAGGCTTATTAGAGGGCTTAGACAATTCTATTAGAATGTCACCTTGATTAAAGGACTTGCAATATGATTGTTAGGTCACCCTTGTTTAAAAGGATTTTGTACTGATACAAAGGTTAGAAAGTAATAGTAATGTGATCTGAAACATAAAACTCACATTGAAAATACATATGCACTTTTGCTCGAATGCTAATTCACTGTCTGGCCTCCATTTTCATCTCTATCACTAAAATCTTCTTGGAAATCCTTCAATAAATCACCAATATGCAGTCATGTACTGCTCTTCTCATCATTCTCTACCTTCTGCTTAGATTTTCCAATCAACTGAATTATCTTCTACACATATAATCTGCAGCTAGGTTAATTTCATACCTCTCTAATAAGGTAGCTAGATCTTTTGTCACTTAATCATCACCATAGTTCTTAAGGTTTGGTCATATCCAAAGAATCCTTCCAATATTTTTTTTTCCATCTACCTTGTAGACTACATCCTAGAACTCCTTCTTGAATCCATACATAAAAATGGTTAAACATATATTAAATACTCATTTAATTCTCCATAATGACTATTCTTATGTTAAATATACTTCACATATCCCAAGAAATCAACTATGTCAGCTAGGATCTCAAATCTTTGTCAGATTGTCAAAATACTAGCACTCGATAATCATTGTGTTCTTCCGCTCGGTCATCACTAAATAACTCGGTAGTTTACTGACATTTGATAAATATTGATGCTCGGTCGACACTAAATTTTATCATCATGTACTAGTGCTCAGTATAAACTCGCATCACTCAACACAAAGATAAATTCCTTAATCTTCTGCTCTGTTACTCGGTCAAGACTAAACTTGTAGTCATCCAAACTTCACTTTGTGTAATAGATAAACAACATTTTACCTTACCAAGGTGAAAAATTATCAATTACCCATTGTAGCTTCACATAACTCAACAATTTCATGACGTCTTCTTGTTATCATCTCTTTTCAAATCTTCTGCATCAATCAATTGATATGGCACTTTACAAGATAAAACTTGTCTTACTAGTTAAGGTTTGACATCAATGACAATATAACAATTCTTTCAATTGTATCTTCCAACACAGGCATAATGCATAATTCACTTTCTTTCACTCTACACTTGGGGGCAAGTTCCATCCATAGATATTTTATCCTACATTATCTATTGTTCTTCCATATTCTATATCCTACCAATTATCCTACTTTCATTTATATTCCCTCGTTCACCTTTGATCTTAACAAAACTAGAAAATATCCATGAGCGTAATGTATCTTTAAATTCATTATGATTTCCATAATCCTATTCACTTGTTGCATCCATACCACCCTATCATGATCTTCTTCTCCCAAATCAAACTTTGCTATTTTCTATTCCTATGCAGTTTAAGTCTTGTTATTATCTCTTTTCAAATATTCGTCATCAATCAATTGATATGACACTTTACAAGATAACAATTTTCTTACTAGTTAAGGTTTGACATCAATGGAAGTATAAAAATCATTTCAATTACAGCTTCCAACATAGGAATAATAGATAATTCACTTTCTTTCACTCTACACTTGGGGGAAAGTTCCATCCATAGATATTTTATCCTATATTATCTATTGTTCCTCCATATTCTATATCCTACCATTTATCCTACTTGCATTTGAATTGCCTCGTTCACATTTGATCTTAATAAAAGTATAAAATATCTAGGAGAATAATGTATATTTACATTCACTATCCTTTCCATCAGCCTAGGGTGATCCCACAATAGTGGGTTACACTTTTTTTCCTAAACGAACATTGAAGTCTACATTTAAAAAAAAAAATTCAGATTCGGATGCATATTATTGTTAAATTGTATGAAATTGGAAAATGAAGTTGTAACATTTGAAATAAGTTCATCTGAAATAAGTGGGGGAAAGATAAGATATTCCTCTTCTATCCCAAGATGTACAAATGAACAATCCAAATTGATTAACCCCAAGAGAAGGATCAATGCACAAATGAATCAATCATTTGGAAATGAGAGAAAAGAGGAAAGTCTTAAATTCCTATTTTATGGAAAGGAATGTGTGATAGATTTAGAAAGATTGAAATGAACATGAGAAAAGTACTAACCTTAAGATATGAAAGATCTGAATAATGCTATTTTCTGAGGTATGTACTCTATCTCTAGAAAATTTGAAGTATGATCCGGAACAGAACACAGAAATCATTTTCCGTTCTGACACTGTCTTAATAAAAAGCTCAACCTTGACCCAAAAATGTCATTATTGACCCCAAAATATCGACCTTGACCCCAAAATATCACCCTTGACCCCAAAATGTCGACCTTGACCTGCACATCTTTGACATAAAATCTATTCGTGGATCTCGAAAGTTTGCTGAAAAGGGTATCCAGATCTGAGTTCAAATCCACAGTCCTGAACCTGTACCTACAAGAAAAATGGTTTATTTTTTGGGGGAAGGGGTTTGCCTTGGTCAAACCCCAATTTTGGAATTAACCTTAAAATATAATTGAAATTTCATGAATGAAACAATGTAAATGAACAAATTCACCTTTCTTGTAGAAGTCCTTGTGGTGGATTCGAATCCTTGAATCCACAAGTATGGATGCACCAAAGGGATGTAGAATGTAGAATGTAGAAAGTAGAATGTGTAATTTCTCAAATCAATTTCTTGGAAATATTCAACACTAATCTTGAATGGATCGTGGAAGAGGAAGAATCTTGGAGGAATCTGGATGGAGAAATCTTCAACAAGAGTGCTCCATAAACCTTGAATCTTTCAATGGCTACCTATGGATCTCCTTGATGAAAATGGAGCCTTGAATGCTTGAATGCTTGAGAGTAGATGTTTTCTTCAAATCTTTTTTCTTAGCCTTCACTTAGTTGATGGTTATTGCTTGATGATGGTTCTTGTGGTTAGAGAGTCTTAGAGAAAATGAGAGGAGAAAGCTTCCTTTTATATGAAATTAGGACACAATCTTCTAGAGAGGCCGACATAGGAGAATTAAATTATAAGCAGACCCATGCCCCTAGAATAGGACCTATATTAAATATAATTTAAGAATCATCATTTTGGAACCCAAAACAACCGACCTAGAAGCGGGAATTAAACTTTTTCAAAGACCGACATCCGAAAACTGTGAGATCCTGAAATCCAGACCCTGGGTCAATGTCGAGGTCCAACTTGACCTAGGTTAGGGCTGAGGTTGACCTTGATCTAGGTCAAGGGTGAGGTTGACCTTGACCAAGAAAGGTCAATTTTGACCCTGAGGTCAAAATTCTCAGTTTTCAGTTTTGGATGTCAGAAATAGGCTGGAAAAGTGGAAAATGGGGTAGAATAGGGGAAAAAGGATAGATCCAAGTTAGAGACCCATTCAAGGTGCTTGAAATGACCCCAAACCACTTAATTGGAAGGATAAACCAGTCTATAATGGAAGTGGTTCCATTTTCCGACTATACAGAAGTAAACTAGAGTATTTTCAAATTTTTTGTCTACATTAAAAATGCATTTTTTTCTTTGTTCTTTTAATTGATTTTATTGTTTTTTTTCTCGCACGAAAACTTCTATGTTGCTAGAAACGTCATTTACAAAGAGTTACAATGAATTCATAGAGCATAACTTTATTTCCAAAAAAGATATCAATGTTCTTTCAAATTTGGTTTTGTAACTGTTATACACTGAATTTGTGCCTCTGATCTCAAGCTCTCTTGGTCTTGATAATCCAGTATAACAAGGGAATCATCTCAAGGTTGTGGGACCTTATGCTAACCGAGATGAGACCTCCAGGTTCTAGGC